>JAJJWW010004944.1:0-27767 GCA_023531295.1 Papaver armeniacum
TTAAAATCTGAACTGCAGTACCTGAATCCACTCATAAATAGAACGAAATAAACACCTAAAATAAAAAAACAATATTAGCAAACCAAGATTTTTTACAGTGTGTATTTGGCACCAGCAAATCCAAGGTTTCATACGTTCACCGTCACTTCATCTAAATGATAGGTTTGGTAATTTAAAAAAAAAGACTTCCACAGATGAACATCGGGTCTTTCTCGATTGAAAACTCCCGAGCAATATCGCTCAAATCGTTTACAACCAAATAGGAAAGCTTGTTGCACCCATTAGTCAAACCTTTCCATCCTTCAAGTGGTACCTCATGGCAAGATAGTAAGTGCAATACCAATACCTTTAATAGAGGACAACCTTAAGAAATAGTGATAACTGCTTCGTTATTTTTATTTTTTTTCAGAGAAGTTAAAATAGATTCAAGGTGCCAAGGAGGCACAGAAAAAGTACACAAGGAACTCAACCATGGAAGAGACTGGATGAGACAAATAAGAAAGATTTTGCTGGGGCAAAGTTACATATAAATCTTTGCCTCCCAATTGTGAACCAAATCATCAAAATACAGACCTTGAAAGGCTTGATAGGGAAGCCCCCATTGAAACAAAAGAGACTTTTCCTGGTCCTTGTTGTTGAAGGTCCTTCTATTTCTCTCGATCCATAAGTGCATATCCTGATAGATGCAAAGATTGAAGCCCGCTACCGCTTACAATTGCTTTAATCCCCTCTGTTGTAAGTTTAGGCAAGCGTAGTGCATAAAGAGTAGTCAATGTCTTTGGAAACCCAAGAAAACCAATACCAGTTACCATGCGACAATATGAAATTTTAAGTGAATGGAGGTTGAAAAGGTTTTTTATGAGAAACTTATTCATGAAACAAGAATCCGATAGGAGTTTCGAGATCCACTTTCTCTAAGCATGCACAAGATTTTTACCTCGACTTCCAAACCTTATCGCAATCCACTCGCAGCAGCATCGGAGTTCGATGGTCTCTAAGGATGCACGACAGTTTGCCAGAATTTCCAAGCCTTTATTAGTAATATTAGATTCTCTCAGAGATACCGATACCAAACGAGGGAACAAAGAAAATAACATAGACAACTTCATATCTGAATACTTAGAGAAATAACATAGAAATTGAATGTTTGGTCCGAAGAATTGTGACCGATGTAATATATCCGTTACTCCTGAGAAATCTCTTAGAGACAATCTTTTTAGGTTAAGGAAAGAATTATCGTAAAACTTTTACGAGTAAGTATATTGTAAGCAAGAGTTGAAATTATCGCTATCCCATAACGACTTATGATTGTTATTCTGATATGAAACCAATGACGGCAAACTAAACCAAAGGAACAATAGTCAGTACGGTGTTCTAGTTTCTGATATACAAGGATTAGACAGTCATCTGGGAGATGTAATTGACAAGGTTTTCTTGGAAGGATGCACATCTTTTTTTTGAAAAAGGCAAAATTTAATATAAAGAGGAAAGGGTGCTAAGGTAAAGCATCCTCAAAAGATACAAAAAGAGAAGAGCAGCCACCATAGAGAGAGTTTACAACACATTACTCTCTAAACAACCCGCCCAATCAAAAACAAAATTCTCGAACTTGACATTCTTAAATGAAACAATATTGATGGACCAACTAAGTAACAAAGCTTTAATGTCTATAATAAGAGAGTTAAGCGGTTTTCTCACTTGTTTTTTTGCGATTAGAATGTCGTTTCTTTCCAACCACACAATCCACCATATAGCAAACGACACGCAATATCTCAAGAAAACAAGAGGCTTGATAGATATTTTCAATTTCCACTTCCATAAGAATTCGAGGACAGTCGTTGGATGAACCCAAACAATGCCCAACACTGCAAAAAGTGCTCCCAAATGCCGCCATACGAAAGAACAATGCAAGAAAAGGTGTTCCATCGACTCCTCGCTATTGTTGTAAAGGACACCTATTCTCTACGACCATACCCTTCTAGATAACATGGAAAGAGTAGGAATGACTCTAATTGCCGCCGCCCATACTAGGAAGCTAATCTTGGGAGGAATAGTTTTGTTCCAAATGTAGACGGAAGGAAATTTTGTAGGGATGATTCTTCCCGATCATGCATAAGCCAATTATAACAAGAACTTACCGAGAAAGTACCTTGAGGGTTAGAGAGCCATTCTCGTTTATCATCGACATAGAGCATCCTTTGATTGTCTAGGATTCTAGTAAACTCCATAACCTCTTGAATTTCTCGGATCTTTAAGCCTCCTACAAGGATCAATATTCCAACACATCTGTTCTAAAGTTCCGCTACTCACATCTTCAACTAAAGCTTCTTTCTTCCTACTCACTTTCCATAATTTCTAAACAACTCTTTAAGAGTTTTCTCGTGACACCAAATATCATCCCAAAATTTAGTTGTATTTCCTCTTCCGACTATCATCTTCGACCCATTTCTATGACTCAAATAATTGAGAATACCCCTCCATAACCCCCACCCGTATGTTTTCTTAGAATCTTTAGGAACCCAAGCATCTTCGACGCCACCAAACTTCTCGAAAATAATTTTCCTCCATAAGCTACCCTTTTCTTCTCCGTATCTCCATAACCACTTGGTTAACAAAGCAATGTTAGTAGTCTTCAAATTCCTTAACCCCCAACCCGCCTTCACTTTTTCGGGACACAAACTTTTTCCAAGACCTCCAATGTAAAGTTTTCTTGTCGATAAGTGTCGCCCCTACGTAAAATTCCTCATGAGTCTTTCTAACTTCTTTGCCACTTTGAAACCGAATCTGAAAAAGAGATAAAAATATAAAGGAATAGCCGCCAACGTACTATTAATGAGCACGACCCTTCCGCTTTCAAGAGATATCTTCGCTTCCACGGAGCTAGCCTTAGAGTCATTTTTTCGATTACAATATTCCAAACTGATTTGAGTCTTGTTGAAGATCCGATAGGAATCCTAAGGTAGGAGAAAGGAAATTCGCCAACCACACAACCCGCTAATCCAAAGACATTCCCGAATACAATCTTCTTGTACCTCAATTCCCATCATGGCACTCTTGGAAAGATTAATTGAGACCCGTCTTAGCTTTAAATTTCTCTAACACCTCTAAAAGTTTCCGAACCTCCGCTACTCTAGCATCTAAGAATACAATCGTATCGTCTGCAAATTGAAGATGCAAGATCTCCATACCATTTTCCTTCACATAAAAATCTTTAAGACACCCTTCCATCTTTGCATTGTGCATGAGCTTGTTAAATACTTCCGCCACTAACAAGAATAAAAACGGTGAAAGAGGATCCCTTCGACGAGCCCTCTAGAAGCCTTGAAAAACCTTTTGTCGCTCCCATTGATTATAACCGAAAACCCAAGCAGTCACTAGTCCGTAATGTGGATTTTAAGACAGACCATATCTGTCAAAAAGTAGGGTTATATGACGAATTTCGTCAGTCCCAAAATCTGTCATATTTTTGATGTACTATTTTTAAAGGACGGGTCCTTTTTGTTGAAAAAAAACAACGGATTTCATTAGTCTGAAAATAACGACTACTGCTGTATGTCGAAAATGAGGTTATAAGATTTGGATTTAGCTTCGTCCGAACCTCTGTTCAGTATAAATGATTTTTTTATTATTCTTATTTTTAGATGAAAAAATACTTGGGACGAGCCAATATATGAAATTTCGTTACCAGATGCAATCCATTTTATTAAAATCAAATTGAATTCAATTTACATCTTGACAATAACAATCAACAAAAGCTACATAATTCATTCACGTTAAAACAACAAGATCTTCTTATATATATAAAAACAACATGATTTAACTTCCAGATGCACGTCTCCAACACACAGCTCCATATTTTTCTATTGATGATTTCATAATATTCAGCATCATTTGGTGGTGCCTTCTCCGATCTCTGACTTCGTAGAAATAAAGTAAGAATAACACCATACAATTGGATCAGCAGCGACTTTATCCCTGCCCATAATAAGTCTAAATTAGATCAAGAACAAAACGCAAAATCAAGGCGAGATCAATTGCATATTAAGAAGAAAAAATCCTTGGTTATATCAAACAGAGCTACATCAAACATTAGTCTCCTAAGGATGAATCTTTTTCTTATTTAGTTGATTTTGATTTTAATTACTCGGATCTGGAGTTTTAAAGCAAAAATTTTGAGAAAAAATATCTCACAAAACCAGTTCCTGTTTACAATGAATTTGATTTTTCTAACAAAATCTTGATTTGAAACAAGTCTGGATTACAGTTTTGCAATTTAAAAACGTACAAACCCATTTAACTAATTTTGAAAAGCATTAGGTATCAAAACATTGATATGATTTGGGGATCTTACCCTGAGATCAAATGAAACAAACTCGTCAATAGTCTCCATTCTCCATTCGGCAAAGATAGCTTAAAGCTCATCTATATTGTTCTCCGGGTTAAGTTGCTAATTGCAGCGACGTGCGATTGAAACTTTTCCAAGCATGAGATGTTAATGGAGAAAGAGGAAAACAATCAACTTCGTTAAACAATTAAACAACCGAGAAGAAATAACATATCGGAATGGGTTAATCTAACAAGGCAAAAAAATAAAAAAATCATTTAAACAAGATCAGAATCCGAAATACATACTTGTAATTTGGGTTTCTTCACGGCAAAATGTTGGATCGAGATATGAGAAATATTTTTGGAATAATCGGAACTTCGGAAGAGAAGGTCATGACTCATTTTTGAGAAATTAAACGTGTCTTCTTTTGGTGAACACTAAGGAGGAAAATACGGGAGCATGTTGATTCAGTTTTGAGAAGTTAAAAAGCAAAAAAGAGAAGTTTCTAGTTCCTAATTAATATCCGTTAAATGACATTTATCAATGGACAATAATGATAAACACAATTTCATACGGATCCTAACCATTTCTACCCCAAAATCTAAGCCGTCAGTTCTGAAGTCAGATCTTTCTTTTCTTTTGACCCGATATGGGTGGAACTTTGAGGCAATGGGGGCAAATATAAGCCAAAAAAACTACAGATTAGTAATGTTATTTATAAAATACAAATTTTTTGACGAATGCCAACAGTCTAATATACAACGACTACAGGTCACTGTCCTTTTCTGCGAGCCCCAAGTGTACTAAAAACCATGTTTTGGACTAGTGAGTGGATATGCAAAATCGAACCCATCTTCTCCATTTCCACCCGAACCCCATCTTCCTAAGAACACCTTCAACGGAACCCCAAAGAACATGATCATAAGCCTTTTCCATATCTAATTTACAAACGATTCCTGCTTTTCCTTCTTTCTTTCTCGAATCAATTAGTTCATTTGCAATCAAGATACCATCTAAAATCTGTCTTTCAGCTAGAAAAGCACCTTGAGATTGAGAAATCGATCTCGTAATAACCACTTTTAACTGCTAGTGAGAACTTTGGATATCACTTTGTAGATGGTACTTACTGTGACTTATAGGTCGTAAAAGTCCTTCAACTCAATTGCTTCATTCTTCTTCGGAATCAACGAGAGAAAGGTACAATTTAAGCGCCGATTAACCCCCCTTTAACATTAAACTCCTCCACCACTTTCATGAAATCGCCCTTTATAACGTTCCAAGATGCTCGGTAGAAATTCTATAGGAAACCCATCGGGTCCCGGGAGACTACCCATTTGAATGACCCGATAGTTCGAGTACCTCGTCTTTCTCGTAATATCTCTTTCAAGCATAGAATTCTCCATCTCGAAATGGTGGAGAAAGAAAGGTCCTCCAAATCAACAAACTCTTCTCCATCTCTAGAATAAAGCTTTTCATAAAAATCAATCACTTCAAACTTAATCCTATCTTGACAAACAACCTCTTCTGTATTGACTTTCAATTTAAAAATTGCATTTTCCTCCTATTTGCATTTGCAATTTTATGGAAAATCTTTTGAGTTCCTTTCCCCATCGATATAAGGATGCACATCTTATATCGATCTTTCTTCTTGTCTTGGTTTTAATTTGGAGTAAGATGGAGTTTACCCAACCCTATGCCATCGTCGAGGCTGGATGATAAACTATTCATTATCATATATCAAGACACGTGAGAACAGTTACTGATGTACCTTCAATATGTAAACTGGAAATCCAACTTTTATTAATGTTTCCTGGATATCACGTCATTGCAACACTAATTAGAAAAACCAAGACTGTGCGTAAACTCGCGGCTACGTATAAGTTTAAGCAAAGATCCAATAAAACAATGACATGTAGACTTCAAATTTGAATATGCAGACTTCAAATTTGAGAGTATGACAATCTCCTTTCCTAGACCAATGAAAGGATTTCGTGGATGCTTGCAAGAGGTGTTGTGGGGTTTGATGCATGCAATCTAACTGGCAAGTGGGTGGTATCCTAATGGCTGCAATAGCACTTGATGGTGAGAATAGATTGGTTTCTTTAGGTATTTGTGTAGCAAAAAGTGAAACCAAAGAAAACTGGTTACTATTCATGAGAGATATAGCATCACGTATCTTAGCACATCACAGTGACAGAGTCACTTTTATATCGTGATCGAAAAAGGTTTGTCGAAGTCGCTGCGCAGGTGTTTCCGTTTTTTCCCCGTTGTTGATGGTGGTTTTTAGCTTAGGGTTAAAATCGTAAAACCTTATGTCTGACATGACTCCACTATGACCACTAACGCATTTATTGAATTAATCAACACGCTTACGTAAGAATTACCAGGGTACCTTTTTTATACATGTGTCATGTTCCACGACAAAACCCATAGTATTGACCGACATCATCTTCGTATATACCAAACCCTAATTCTCACACCACCGTGCCAATGGCAAACCATGCCAGCCACGTCTCCGCGCCAAGGCATGCCAACCATGCCAGCCGCACCACCATGCCAGCAACGTCTCCGCGCCAAGGCATGCCAACCATACCAGTCGCACTACATGTGCCAATGGCATGTCGTGCCAGGCACATCTCCGCACCAAGGCATGCCAGCCGCACCACATGTGCCAATGGCATGCCGTGCCAGGAACATCTCCGCGCCAAGGCATGCCAACCATGCCAGCCGCACCACATGTGCCAATGGCATGCCGTGCCAGGCACATCTCCGCGCCAAGGAATGCCAACCATGCCAGCCGCAACATATGTGCCAATGGCATGTCGTGCCAACGACATCTCCACGTCAAGGCATGCCAACCATAACAGCCGCACCACTGTGCCAATGGCAAACCATTCCAGCCACGTCTGCGCTCCAAGGCATGCCAACCATGCCAGCCGCACCACCGTGCCAATGGCAAACCATGCCAGCCACGTCCCTGCGCCAAGGCATGCCAACCATGCCAGCCGCACCACCGTCCCAATGGCAAACCATGCCATCCACGTCTCCGCGCCAAGGCATGCCAACCATGCCATCCGCACCACATGTGCCAATGCCATGCCGTGCAATCTTTCCACGCAAAGGCATGCCAACCATGCCACATGTGCCAATGGCATGCCGCACCAGCCGCATCCCCACGCCGAGGCATGCCGACCATGCCAGCCGTCCCAACATGCCAAAGCCATGCACGACACTGGCTGCCAAAATGAATGGTTGCAATAATGAACGGGTGCCCTTCCTTCTAAGATGCAGATCTCAACCGTCCAAGTTTGCCACCTAACGCATGGCAACTTGTGGCCCAAATTCAAACATTAAGGTTTATGCAAACCCTAATATTGTCCGCGCCTAACACATGCCAAAGCCATGCACGACACTGGCTGCCAAAACGAAGGGTTACAATAATCAACGGATGCCCTTCCTTCTAAAACGCAGATCTCGACCGTCCAAGTTTGCCACCTAACACATGGCAACTTGCGGCCCAAAGTCAAACATTACGGTTTATGAAAACCCTAATTTTGGTCGCGCCTAACACATGACAAATCCGTGCACGACACTAGTTGCCAAAACGAAGGGTTGCAATAATCAATGCCGCCTTCCATCTAAGATGCAGATCTCAGCCGGCCCAAGTTCTCCACCTAACGATGGCAACTTCTAGCCCAAAGCCAAACATCACGGTTTTGTATCAAACCCTAATTTGGCCGCGCCAACTATGCCAAAGCTATGATGACCCTACCACATGCCATCCGGCTGCCAAACGAAGGGTTGCAACAATCAACGGCTACCCTTCCTTCTCGAGATGCAGATGTCACTCGGTCCAAGTTCGCCACCTAACGCATGGCAACTTCTAGCCCAAGCCCAAACATCACGGTTTGTATCAAACCCTAATTTTGGCCGCGCCTAAACTATGCCAAAGCTATGCCGGCCCTACCACATGTCGTTGGATGCCAAACGAAGGGTTGCAACAATCAACGACTACCCTTCCTCTCAACGAAGGGTCACCACCGAGCCGGCAAGTCTCTCAAGCACAACTTGCCAAACAACAACAACATGCTACACGTTTTCCACGAAAACACTCGAAACATCAGCACATGTCACAAACTTGGGGATGCTCATTAGGGTATTGGTTTGGCGGTTTACAGCGTGCGGCGTACACTACGCTCATTATAAGAAAGTGTCATAAAAATGAGTCGGTTAGTAAATACAAGGAGTAATGGTGAAACGTTTCTTTCATTATGGAACATTAATTCAAGGCGTTACCCATTACCACCTCATTCCACTTTACTCAACCGTTTCCATTTCTTACGAGACCAGAGTACATTTTGTTACGACTTGTATAAATAGGTGTTACCTATTTCCACCAAAGGACAAGTCTTTGGTTGGGGAGCATACAACACTCGAAATCACTTGCTAGCTTTCCCATCTCGTTAGCTTTCACTTTCGATACAAGTCAAACAACTACTCTTGCGAGAATCAACTATTCGGTCTCAACACTCTCTTCGCTTCCCTCCCTAAAACCAACCCCTTCTCCTTCACTTTGTGACCGAAGCAAGTCCGGAACGGCCATTTCTTGGTTTAGGACGGATTTTTACAGATTGATCTCTCGAATCTAAAGTACTCCCTTACGGTACATTGTTTAGGGTTTAGACTCGTTTCTCCCACAACACAATTTAAATTACCAAAACCCAAGAAATTTTTTTTTCACCCTCAAAAACCCGTAGATACTATTGGAGGTAATTAGATAACTCGGACATTATTTTACACTGTGTCATAAATTAATGAATTTAACCTTTTGTCTCTGTTTGAATTATGTTGCAGGCAAAGTTATAGGAATTTCAAGAAATACTACAAGTCTCCAAGCTTGCACAGTGCAATGTGGAATGCTGTCAAAGCCTACAAGATACATCATTTCGAGGTTTGATTATGTTCAAAATTATTTGTTTTACATTTGTATGGTATTAATGTAACAATATACTGATATAGAACTAGTAATGTAGGAACACATGGCTTATATGTTCAAAGAAAATGATAAAGATGCAAAATATCTTATGGATCAAGGTCACCAAAATTGGGCTAGGGCAATTTTTAATCCAGTAGTTGTTGTGAGCATCTCAATAACAATTTTTCAGAATCTTTTAATTCTATGGCTACTGAAATTAGAGACAAACCTATAGTCATTCTTGGCATGTTCTATGGAGAGTTTGTGATGAGAATGTTCTCTAGGAGTAGGGAACAATGTACAAAGTGGAAAGTCGAGAATTGGTTCCTAAAGCTAAGAATCTTCTCAAAAAAAATGTTTGCTATTAGTGAGAAATTTGATGTCCAACCTAATGTGATCGGGGAGGTCTATTTGGTTACTCTAAGGTCCACAAGAAAAATATTCCACAGTGAATTTCATAGAGAAGAAGTAACTTGTTTGCGGTGGCGAGTTTAGGGGATTCCCTTGTCAACATGTTGTGTCATTAAAGGGGATATCACCCAATTGGGCGGAGTATGTATTACATTTATTGTGACATTGATTTTATTTTATTTCCCTTTAATTAGTGCATTTATGTAGCGAGTGCATTGAATAATAACAAGGGATATCATTTTTTTTTTTCATTTGTTAGGTACTGCTCTCCTTACTATTCAGTGGATTATTATATGACCAAATATGCTCCACCTGTTTTCCCATTGAGAGACATATCTGACTATGCTGAGCTATTATTATTCTAAAATTTATGGATTGTTGTGCATTACTTTTTAATATTCCCTATTTGTAATCATTTTAGGGTTTCATCACTTCACATCACATCTCATCTTATCTATTCTCTTCTCTGAACTTTTCACCCCTTGCAGCCACCAATGGATAACAAGATTTTACACCCTCCTAACCAAAGAAAGCCTCGGAAGACCTCCAACAAAGAGAAGGAGAAGTTATGATGAACTTCAAGGTGAGGTGAAGAAAAGGAGGTGTACTAAGTGTGGATCCACAGATGGTCACAACAATAGAACTTGTAAAGGTGGTGATGTTGGTAAGAACTCAACTGCATATAGGCCAAGAACTAAGTGTGATGCTTCAGATTTCTCCTTCACAAACACAGATAGACCTGAAACTAGAACTGCAAGGGCAGAGCAAAGAATCAAGGAAAGCATCATATGTTGGTGAGTCTTCTGCACATGCAAAGCCACCTCCAGTACCAAACACTCAAAGTAATGCATCTGCAGGACCTAGAAACACACAAAATTTAAGTCAAGCTATTGCTGGTATTTTGGCTATATGTCTCAAAAAATTGCTACTGTTTCAAATGAAAATGGAAAGAAGGGGAAGGGAGAGAATAAGAAGTAAGGGTTGTGTGTGTATGTGTTTTTAGTGTTGGATTGGATTTGTCATCCTTTCTGTTTTTTTTTTTTTATCTTTTGACAAATGCTTTTTGGTCTGAACTGGTTTAGTGGTGGCAAAACAATGTTGTTGTGTTTAGTTTGAAGAACCTTTTAATATTAATGAAGTTTATTAGTTCAAAGCAATATTGCAGATTACATTGTAATTTTTTTGGTAAATTCCTTACATATTTCTTTGACTTGAATACTTGAATGCATAACATTGTTTTTTGCAGCAATGAATAGGTGGTCGAAAACCCATCTAAAAGCATCACAATCTGTGCAAGTTAGGAAAGGTATGTTGAAGTTATGCTCGTTCTTACATATTTTCAGATTCATCCTTGATTTGAAGTGAGCTTTGAAGCATTGCACATTATGCAATGGGAAGTTGTTGAAGGAGTGAGCAGCTTCTCCACAAGCACATCAACATATCTCAACAGGTAGCTTGATGTCAGCACTTCTGACTGCATCAATGGCTAAAGCAAACCATTCAAAGTATGTGCAGGTAGGATTTGAGCACCTGAAGAACATTTTACCATATGTTTCTCTTCTGTTTGATCTAAGTAATTTCCTAATCCCATTACAAGGTATGTGTTTACACCGAGAATACATCCAGGGACAAGCCTTTGATTCATGGCTATCGACATCACAAATTGAACATATATTTGTCTGTTTTTCCTCACTAACCTTGATGTTGTTGTTTCTACTACTACTAGGAGAATGTTTCACACTTCTGCTTATTGTGTATGATTTGGATGAATTTGGGGTTCACCACTGATTTTGTATAGATTCAATGAGAGTAAGACCGTTACAAAAGGGGGTCAAATTTGTGTCGTCCGTTTTTTCCATACAAGATGGCGACACGTGTTAGCCGAGCGTTACTAAAGTTTGCACGTGAATAGTACGTGAGCCGGTTTTTTACTGAGTCACTGTTCTAGATCGGTTATGACTGATTCAGGGGCTATAAGTTCTTTCAACATGGCCGGTTATGGCCACATGTCAGCTAACGTCCGTTACCCGTTTTTTCAAAAAAAAAAAACGGGACGGAAAAGGTCAATTGAAGGGCATTAAATTAATTTGTGGAAAAAACGTGGGCATTTTCTTAAATGCATTTGCCCACATGGGCACTTTATTAAAAATCCCTTATATTTTTGTTGTTAAACGATTTTTTTTTTTTTTTTTTTTTTTTTTTTGCATCTGAATCAGATGTTTTATTCCAGGCTAGAAATGAAAGAATTGTAGAGAGCATGTCAACTGTGGTGCAATATAATGGCTTATCTCTGAGTAAAGTTAGGATGCATTTTTTAGAATCGGCATGTCGATGGGGCAATAGAGGAAAATATGTTACAAAAGTATTAGAGCTCACAATGACCATAAATATTCGACGTGATCCAAAATCTGTTGTTGGATGATGTCGAATGATTGTAGATAACTCTGATTAGCGAGCACTATGGAAAATCAATATCTCTAAATGTTCCCTACAATACTATAGAGATATCTGCAATATAAACCTTATCAAACCTGTTCAATATGAACATGAAATAAAAATTATCAATGTAACTTCAGAAAACGTAAAAAGTTGAAATCAAGATTTTTGTTAGATGGAGAGCAAAAGCGGATTCGAGGAGAGCAAAAATTATGGTCAACCCGCTAACTAGGACCTATTCAATATATATAATTAATTTAGACCAAATTATCCTTACTAAGTGCACCCAACAACCACCCAAAACTCACAACCATTCCTAGAACAGATCAATCACCATTAAACTCTAGAGACGTCCAAATACGCAGTGGCGGATCCAGAACTTTATGCTGGTAGAGGCACTTTATAAAAAAAATCATTATTTTATTTTTCCTTTATTAATAATCTCTTTATTAAATTAACACATTTGGTAACGGTCCAAAACTGTATATGTATTTTACCTAGGAATGTCTTAGTTTTTACCTATTTTTATACCTAGGAATGTATAAAAATACATAAACTTCCTTAGTTTTTACCTATTTTTATACCTAGGTAATCAACGCATCTGTAAAAACTTCCTTAGGTAAAAACTAAGCCTAAAATACATAAACTTCCTTTATTAATAATCTCTTAGTTTTTACCTATTTTTATAACTCAAAAACTGTATATGCGTTGATTACGAATATCTTGTTAGCTAGAAAATATTCTGTAAAAGCCTAAAATACATAAACTTGCAAACCGTAACCTAGGAATGTCTTAGTTTTTACCTATTTTATGGATAAAAATACCATATATGCGTTGATTACGAGTATCTTGTTAGCTAGAAAATATACATGTCTGTTTTTGTTACCTATTTTCCTTGAACAAAATCTAAAAAAGAAAAAAATCTAGGAAGTATCCGGCAAAATATTAATAGGTAAAGTTTTTTTAACTAAATTTTGGTTGGGCACGTGCCTAAGTGTGCCTTCACATGGATACGCCCCTGCAAATACGGTAAGAAAAAAACTTGTGCGATTGATATCTCACTGTTCTTGCATTGAGCAAATCCACGAACAGTGAAACAAGAAAAGAAACGCAACAAATCTTTTCATTCTTGAAAACTAATTAAAAAGGACATTATTTGATCTTTTAATCGATTTTAATTCTATTTTTTTGATTTTTGATTTGATGAAAACAGGAATTTGAGTATGGAATCATTAGAAAACTATTTGGAAGACAAGAATTTTTTTAATTGGGGAGAAAGGGCCATTCTTTGTCGCTTATACTCATCATACAGATGATGTCCGTAATGGTGGTGATATACAGATCTTTCCCAAAAAAGCCTCGTATGTATTTTTCTTTTTGGCTGTCATCGGCTGTGAAGTAGGTGACAGTGGACCGGTGGTGGAGTTTGCTTGGAAAATGGGTGAGTTTTGTGTGACTGGTGTGTTTACTAGGGGTAGTTTGGTCCGAGCCATAAAAATGCATTGACTAGGCCCAAGTTAACTGAGTCAACCATAATTTTTGCTCTCTTCGCATTCATTTTTGTTCTCCTCTAACAAAAATCAATCCAATTGCATGGCGTGAATCTACTCATAGAAAGAACTGAATAAACGTACTACAACTTCACCAATATACGGCATTACTAACCATTAATTCTTCATATAAGATAAACGTCGGGTCTTTGTCTCTTGAAAAGATCACGAGCAAATTTGCTACAACTATCTGCAAATAAAAGGAAAGCTTGTTACACCCATTACATAAAGCTTGCGCTCCACATATCTTCGGGCATCCTACCAAGTAAAGGTCTTCTAAGTTTCTGCAATAAAGGCCTTTAGCTTTCATTCCTTCAAGCCCTACCCCATGACAAGATTCTAGCCACAGTTTCTTTAATAAATGACAACCTTTTGAAATAGTTATAACAAATTCATCATTGACTGAGTCTCCTGATACATCCCGTCACCTCCACTCACCATTGCTTTAATCCCGTCGGGTGTAAGTTTATGCATGCCAGTTGCATCAACATGAGTCAAGGTCTTCGAACACCCAAGAAAACCTATACCAGTTAAGTTGCTGCATCCTGAGATTCTAAGAGCCTCTCCAATGGAATGTGTGTGAAGAAAAAACTCTTAATCCACATAGGATCCACAACCATATTTAGAGCTTCTCCAATGGTAAATGTGGATGTTTCCTATGTGGCATCACTTTTAAGACATTCTTTAGGTATAAAATCTTAAATATTAGGAGAAAATAAATTTTATCTCCAACCCATAGAGTGTTGTATCATTCTTTTGCTTATTTATAGGTGAATAATTGGTTAAAATTAATTCCATTTTTGTTTTTAATGATTTTTATTAATAAAAGTGTGACTAGGATGGGAAGACATCTTCTCGAAGGTTCTATTTGAAAAAGACTAAAAGCGTAATGCCAAAGCTTATTTCGGATTTCCAAGGAGCTTTTATTCATGAAAAGCAAATTTTGGATGGTGTGCTAATCGCTAATGAATGTGTTGATGTAGACTTAAGTCGAAGAAGCCTGGAATTTTGTGCAAAATCGACATGGAGAAAGCTTTCGACAAAATTAATCAGCATTGTCTATTGCGTATTCTTCATAAGCATGGTTTCAGTGATAAATGGATTTCCTGGATAAAGTGGTGTGTCACGACTTCTCAACTGTCGGTTTTGGTGAATGGAGGTTCTACGGAAAGGTTCAAGCCATCTAAAGGCTTAAGACAGGCGGTCGCTTTCTCCTTATCTCTTTCTTCTTGTGGTTGAAATTTTGGGAAAGTTGATGAATGATCTTGTTCAAAGAGGTCAAATTATCGACTTTAAAGTAGCAGAAAATGGGAGCATGATCTCTCATTTACAATTTGCGAATGATACACTCATCTTTATTGACGCAAATGCGAATGAGGTAACTAGACTTTTTATTATTTTGGCAATGTTTGAGTCCCATTGGTATGAAGCTTAATTTGGATAAAAGTACTATGATAAGTGTTGGTGCGGATCGACTATTGGAGAATTAGCAAAGGAACTTGGATGTAAAGCGAGAGATTTTGCCAATCAAATATCTTGGCATGCCAATTGGTGCAACCTCGAAGTACTTCAATACGGGATACGGTTTTGGAAAAGATGTCACAAAAGTTAGCGTCTTGGAAGAAGAAATTTTTGAACAAAGCGGGTCGGCTTGTGCTTATCAAGAGTTGTCTACTTAAAGCTACGGTTTATTTGTTATCTCTTTTTCACTTGCAGTTTGTGTAGACAAGAAGATGATAAAGTTGATGAGAAATTTTCTTTGGGGTCTTTGTTGAAGGCGAAAGAAAATGGCTCGGGTTAAATGGCACAAGATAAATTTGACTAAGGCACAAGGTGGCTTATGCGTGAAGAATTTTCGCATAACTAACAAGACTTTCTTTGGTTAAATGGATTTGGCGGTATACTAAACAAAGACAGGCTTTGTGGAGAACTATCGTTCATGAAAAGACTCAGACGAGATCTTGCTTTGATCATGCCGATTGATGAAAACTCAATTCAAGGGAGGAGATTATGGAGAAATGTGACCGGGATGGTTCAGGAAATTCTGACATGATTTCTTTCAAAATTAGAAGTGGAAAGGGGGTGAGATTTTGGATGGACCGTTGATTTGGATAGGGGGCTGTCTAAAAGATTTGTTTTAGGTAATATTCAAAGCTTGTTCTCGGAAGAATGCTTCAATTGCATAGATGATTAGAAACGGACATTGGCATGGAAACTTTAAGCATCAGCTGAACTCCAATGAACAGTTGGAATGGGACTTGATGCGTCGAGATCTTGGTGTTGTACCTACTCTTGTGGAAGGAGATGATGAGGTAGTTTTTAATCCCAATTACAATAAAAAATCATTTATGATACTCTTGCTTGGACCTATTCAGTTGTCAATTTTTCCAAATTTCTATGGAAAAATTACATCCCCTCCAGAAAGTAAGTTTTCTTCTTTGGGATGTCTTTCACGATTCGGGCTGCCTACAAGAGCAATGCTTGGGCATCGTAGAGTTAACTTGAGAAAACCTTTGCCCACTGCAACGAAGAGCCGGAGACGTCGATCACTTATTGTTGTTTTGCCCCTACACCTTTATTTGTGGGATTATTTATTAAAGGCTTTGCGCATTCCCTGGCCAATGCCTCGACTGTTTTTACTCTGTTTGAATCCTGGGATAGCAATGTGTTGACTGGGAAATGTAAACACATCTGGAACCTGATGCATTTTGCTATTATATGGAACGTATGGAATGAACGGAACCATAGAGTTTTTGGCGGAAGACCTAAGGATGTGGAAGAAGTCATTGTTCATGTTAAACAATCTTTGGTCCTTTGGAGCTGTGATACGAATACTTTTAAGTATGTAGATAGCAGCCAGATAATCCATAATTGGTAGGGTTGTTCATGGTAACTGGTTAACCGAGAAACCGAACCAAACCAAACCGATTAGGGGAAAACCGAACCGAGCCATTAACTAATGGTTGGTTTTGGTTTAGAAAACATGAAAACCGATAGTATTGGTTTTGGTTTGGTTTGACCTCTAAAACCGAACCAAAAACCATTGAAAAACCGATTAATTTTTAAACTTAGTTTCTAAGTTGATTTATAAGTATTAGATTTTACCCATTAATTTAGAGGATAAATTGAAACCCTAAATCTAATATTTCATTATGATACTCTCCCTCTTTCTCTTTCTCCTTCTCTCAGTCGCCTCCCTTCTCCACCCCCAACTACAGCTGCTGCTACTCGACTTTTTTCTTAGGTCTTCCTTCTTTTTTTTGTCAATAACTAAATTAAGATATATTATATATCTTCTTTTGATCTCTAGATTTAGAGTAAGCTTTAACTATTCTTGATATTTTTTTATTTTATTTTTTTGTGTAAATTTGTGTAAGCCAATACTATCGAACAACCACGATTTTTATCTATAAATTTGTGTATTTTTTTTTTTTTTGGGTTTGACATAATTATTGGCTAACCAAAAACCATAGGACAAACCGAAACCAATGGAACCATTTGGAAAACCAGAACCAATGGTTAATGGATTGGTTTGGTTTAGATTTTTAGGAACCAATAGTATTGGTTTCGGTTTTGGTTTGGCTAGAAACCGAACCAAAACCGACCATGAACAGCCCTAATAATTGGGAAGTTGTATTGCATAACTAGTCTTGCAAAACTAGTATGTTTTGTGGTTTCAGTGTTACTTTTGACACTGCTTTTGTAATTTGTCTTTGGATGCTTTTTCTTTTTAATACAAAATTTTTCTCTTCGAAAAAAAAAAAAAGTAGAGGTTCACTTAGAGGATGTCTAACTTCTTTTTTGCCACATCATCCTCATATCAATGGGTTGGAGATGATTTTTTATAAAAATGGTTGTGTATCATATGTGGATGAAGACTTTTTCCTTCACACACATTCCATTGGAGAAGCTCTTATAAAAAATTATCTCCAACCGATTGATGTGAAGTTGATGTGGCAAAATAAAAGTTAGACATCCTCTAGGTGAACCTCTAGGTTTAAACATTCACTTAGAGGATGTTTTCCCATCCTAGTTACACTTTTATTAATAAAAATCATTGAAAAAGAAAAATGGAAAGGATTTTAACCAATTGCATGCCTACAAATAAGTAAAAAAATAATAGAAAACTTTATGGGTTGGAGATAAAACTTTATTTTTCCTTATATTTAGGATTTTATGCTTAAAGGATGTCTTAAAAGTGACGCCACATATGAAACATCCACATTTACCATTGGAGAAGCTCTAAGTGATTGGAGTTTGGAACAGTTTTGTATAAGAGAACTTATTCCTGAATCACTAATCCATCGACAGCCTCTGAGGTAGACTTTCTCCAAGGATGAACATATTTTGTTAGTACTTCTAAACCTTTATCAGTAATCCCTTGACAGTTTGTGAGATCAACTTTCTCCAAGGATGCACAACTTTTAGCCAGTACTCCCAAACCTATATCAGTAATATGAGAACCGACGTACAGTTGACAAACGAGGAAACAAATAAAATATCAAAGAGAACTTCTGATCTGAATATTCAGAGTACCTTAAGCATAAGAATCGAAGTTTCAATCCGAAGAATTGTGACCGTGATGTAACATAATCTGTTACCTCAGGGCGACCATTTAAACACAATCTTTTGATGAGGTGTTGGAATCGAATCAACAACTTGCAAAGAATCATAGAAAACTTTTCTGGACTAATATCTTTTGATCTACGAAAGCTAGAGTCACAATAAACGATATCCCATAACGATTCATGAGTGTTGTTCTGGATATCGAGCCAGCGATAACCAAACCAAACCAAAGGAACAATAAGTCATTACCTAGTTTCTGATATACATGGCTTAGACAGTCATCTGGGAGATCTTTAATTGACAAGGTTTTCTTGCAAGGATGCGCATCTTCTATCAATATTTCTTCTTGTACTGATTTTGGAGTAAGCTGGAGTTTACCCAACCCTATGCCATCATCGAGGATGGATGATGTCAAGATACGTGAAAATAGTTGCTGATGTACCACCAATGCAAACTGGAAATCCAAATCTTATACGTCGCAGCAGCGTATAAGTTTAATTGGAATCAAAACCTAAATAAACCTTCAGACCTTTCATTTCTAATTAGGGTTTTTGGTTGTTCCCTATTACAAAATCTTATATCTAGCAACCTCAGTTATGTCAAGGGGTGTCTTAGTCTGTTGATTAATGGTCTGTTGCTTAATGGATACTACAAGAGCTCTGGGTTGGATGAAGCTATTCAACTGTTCAAAAATTGCAAACCAATGGACTAGAACCCAACCTAATTAATAGATACAATATTAGGGTTTCTCGGAATGTATATTTACATAAAATGCACTTTTGAGTTGTTAATGGGTTGTGCAAACCTTGAACCTAATTGAGAAGGAAAAACATTTTTTTTTTTTTTTTTTTTGAAATCCCTTAGGTTGCAACTAACACTTTGATCAATGGCATATGCAGAGAAGGAAAGTTGATTGAACTGCAAAATAAAAGTTGCATACCAAGTGCCGTTAATCATCAATAAGGGTTATCTTGGGGAAAACAATGTTACAAGAGTATTAGAGTTTCTCAAAGAAACAAAAGGAAATTGTCACAAGACGTAGCCACTAAATCTCTATTCGACTAAAAAACCTGAACTATTTATCAGAGTGATCCGAATATTTATTGCAATCACTCTGATTAGCAATCATATATAGATTGCACAAGGACATTCCAGAGATATCTTAAGTAGTTACCAGTAAACTTAACAAACATGTTTGATATGAAAAAGACATAACAAACCGCTAAAAAATGTAAATAGTTGAAATCCTGATCGCAGAACGTGAACCAATTAGGCTTGTTGCAGGGTGTACGTAAGTGGCACCACAAAATGCTAGGTCTCGCTCACTACCACTTCATCAGCATACGACATTAGTGATTAAATCATCTTACAAGATGCACATCGGGTCTTTCACGCTTGAAAAGCTCACGAGCAGAATCACTCCATATATATAAATGGGAAAGCTTTTTGCACCCGTAACACAAAGCTTTCAACCCTTGATCACATAACTTCGGGCAGTCATCCAAGAATAGACTTTCCAAGTTTCTGCAGTATAGACCAATAGCTTCCCATCCTTGAAGTTGTACCTCATGGCAAGAATCTAGAAACAATGATTTTAACAAAGGGCAACCTTTTGAAATAGCTATAACTGCGTCATCATTAAGTGCTTTTCCTGATAGATATAACGATCGAATCCCGCCTCCACTTGCAATTGCTTTAATCCCCTCTGTTGTAAGTTTATCCATGCCTAATGCACTAACATTAGTCAAGGTCTTTGGACACCCAAGAAAACCAATACCAGTTACATCGTTGCAACCTGAAATTCTTATTGAATGGAGTTTGGAGCAGTTTTGTATGAGAAAACTTATTTCTAAGTCAGTTATGCTTTGACAGTTGCTAACATCAACTTTTTCTAAGGATGCACAACTTTTTGCCATAATTTGTAAACCTTTATCATCAATATTTGAACCGCTCAGACGTACCGATGCCAAATGGGGAACGAAGAAAATATTAAAGACAAGTACTTATCAGAACACTTGGAGCAATCACTTAAGCATAGAAATTGAAGTTTTGACCTGAATAGTTGTGACTGTGATGTAATATATTCTGTTACCTCAGGGAGACCACTTAGAGACAATTTTTTGAGGTGTTGGAACCGAATCAACAACTTGCAAAGAATTATGGAAAAGTTTTCCGGACTAATACTTGGTGATTTACGTAAACTACATTTAAAAGTATAGTTACCCGGTAAATGCCATCGATCATTATCCCATAATGACGTCTGATTGTTGTTCTGAATATAAAGCCAGTGACGGCAAACCAAACCAAAGGAACCAAGGTCAGTTCCAGATTTTAGGCTCTGATATACAAGGCTTAGAAAGTCATCTGGAAGATCTGTTATTGAAAATATCTTACAGGTTTTCTTGCAAGGATATGCATGATCATCTATCAATCTTTCTTCTTGAACTGCTTTTGAAGTAAGGTGGAGCTTACCTGACCTTTTGTTGCTGGATAATAAACTCATTATAAACGCACGAGAATATAGTTGTTTCACCAAGGAGAACACGAAATCCTAGTCTTAACAATGTTACCCTGCATATACACATCCAGATTGTAACACTAGATTCAACATAACATATAAACATGACATGTAAAGTAATAAAATAATTAGGTTTATGTTATAATACCTTTGGCGGCGTCTCCCGTAATTGAATGGAATCAAATCCTCTTCGTAGTATATATACATATATATACCTAAACTTTCTTAGCCCAAAATATATATACCGCTACACGCGGCAAGACATTCGAGAGCCTCAAATTGTTCGAAGCTCAAACGCTCTATTAATGTGCCCTTAGCGCGTCCCACTGTGCCTTTTAACATCACTACTAATGTGCCGCAGGCCTCATAGTCGAGGTCATGATTTGAAGTTCTTCAGAGGGCAAAACTGGTTAGAGCAGAGCTGAATAACAATGATTCTCCTCCTGGGAAAGGTAATCTCCAAACGCCCTTCATCATCATCACTACTTATCCCTCTGCATAACCATATTCTTTCCTTGATATCATCTCTACAAACAAACCATTTCGAAAATGTAGTGATTAATCATTGTAAGTCTGGAAAAATCGAGAAAATAGATGATGCTTTGGATTACTTTAACAGTATGATTTCGATGACTCCATTGCCATCTGTTGGTGGATTCAATCATATACTTAGTTCAGTCTCTAAAATCGGATGTTATTCAGATGTTATCAACTATGTATAAGAAAATGAATGATGTCGGAATTGAACCTTGTTTCCTTACATTGAAAAAATTTTGATTAATTGTTGTTGTGAACTGAAGGATAGTGATTATGGGTTTAGTTTTTTTGGTGAGATTATTAAGAGGGGTTATGATCCGGATGTAATTCTTTTTAGTAGTTTGATCAAAGGGCTGTGTTTGGAAGGGAGGATTCATGATGCATGTGCACTGTTTGATAAAATGATTGATGGGGAGTTCAACCAAATGCCATCACATGTAGTACAATAATAACCGGGCTTTGTGGAGTTGGTGAATTAGATGATGCTATCGATTTGCATAAGAAATGGAATAGGGAAGCTGATATTAAATCGTATAGTGTGATTGTTGATGCTTTATGTAAAAGAGGATCAGTTGACGAGGCTCTCAATCTCTTTTCTGAAATGATAGATGTTTCGAAAATTGCACCAAATGTTGTTGTGTTTAATACTCTGATTAACGGATTATGCAAGTCTGACAGGTTTAATGATGCTGTTAGACCATTCGATAGCATGTCCAGTCGAGGAGTTTCTGCGAATTCATATATTTACAATGCTCTCATCAACGGGCTTTGCGATTCTGACAGGTTAAGTGAAGCAGTTAATGTCTTCAATAGCATGCCTAGTCAAGGAGTTTCTGCTAATGCACATGCATACACATCTCTAATTAATGGACATTGCAGGCGTGGGTTATGGAAGGAAACAATAAGATATTTTGATGAAATGGTGGGGAGTGGGAATTCGCCAACTGTGGTTACCTTTAATGTATTAATAGATTCTCTGGTTAAAGAAGGAAGGATGGAAGAAGCTTCCAAGATATTTGATTTGATGATTAAGTTACGCAGAGAACCTGATGTATGTACTTATAATTCCATGATACTTGGTCTGTGTTCAACGGATAGGCTAGAGGAGGCACACAGATTGTTTGACTCGATTGCGAATAAGGGTCTTGAACAAAACGTTTACAGCTTCAGTATGTTGATTAATGGGTATTGCAAGAGCTCTAGGTTGGATGAAGCTATGCAACTGTTCAGAAATAAGCAAAAGACGGGATTGAAACCCGACCAAGTTACCTACACTATACTGATCGATGGATTATGCAAGACTGGAAAAGTTGGAACGGCGCTGAACATGTTAATTGAGATGCAAACTTATGGGGTATCTCCGAATATAATTACATATATTGCACTTGTGAATGGGTTGTGCAAAGCTGGAAACATTGATAAGGCAAGACATTTGTTCTTTGAAATCCCTAAGAAAGGATTAGTTGCGGACGTTATAACATATAACACTATGATCATTGGCATGCGCAAAGAAGGGATGTTTATTGAAGCCGAAAAACTGATCAATGAAATGGAAAATATAGGTTGCAAGCCTGATGCCTAGAGAAATGGTATTCAAAGATAAAGAGGAATCTTACAGACACAGTTACAGGAATGTTGTTTATATACAGACATGACAGGCTGGCTAGACAGTTAGACATTACAGCCTGGCAATACAGTTATAGAAAATGAATAAAGGCACTCAGAAAGAAAGGGCTACCAACAGTCCTATAAAGTTCATACAAATAGTACCACCAGATGTACTCTTACTATCCTCCCAAAGTTGAACTGGTGATAAAACCTTCAACTTGTCTTTTAGAAAAGCAAGACGATCAGTGCAGAGACCTTTGGTGAAGACATCAGCCACCAGAGCATTGGTAGAAATATAGTATACCTTAACACCTTAGATTGTATTAACTCTCGAATAAAGTAAAAATCTATAGCAACATGTTTCATCCTGCTATGAAAATTTGGATTAGAAGCCGAGAGAGTGCACCTTTGTTGTCACAAGCCGGAAGAGGAGAAGGAGTGAGGGATTGAAATACATGCAAATCCTTGAGTAAGCCGAGCACACCCATAGAACTTGACGGTATGATCCAATGACCTATATTACGCCTGCAGCAGAGCTCAGAACAGCTGTTGGTTGGTTCTTGGATGACCCGAGGATTTAGTACAAGAACCAAAAAAAGACACAAAACCCACTAGTAGACCTTCTATTATCGGGATTACCCAGCCCAGTGAGTCAGAGTAAGATGAAATAGCGGTGAGACCTTTGTTTAGAACAATACCACAATCAAGAGTACCCTTGAATATCTCGGGATTCTCTTGGCAGAGTCAAATGAACATCAATAGGAGCGCTCATATGTTGACATACGGTTCCTGACATAAACGAGATTTCAGTCTTGTCAGGGTGATGTATTGTAAGGCACCAACTAAAGACCTATATTGAAGAAAGATCAATAAGAGGTGTCTGATCATGTTTGCTCATCTTGGAATTAGCAATAGGCCTGGAGTACTTCTGGGGTTTGAAGCAATCATATTGGTTTTCTTCAAAAGATCCAAGGAACATACTTTGTTTGAGAAACATGCATGGCAGACCTATTTTCTCTTAATCTCCATACTAAGAAAGTAGTGAATAGCTCCTAAATCCTTAACGGGAAAAGGCGAGAAAGTGTGAAAATTACCTTATCACAAAATATGGAGGATGAGCTTTGTGATTAAGATATCATCCACATATACCAGAATGATGCAAATAAGAGGGCTTTCCTTGTAGATAAACAGGTGAAGTATCAAAAGCATAAGAAGTTGTGAAGCCAATAGATAGTAAGGTGTCCATGAGCTTCTCATACCATGCTCTTTGGGTGCCTACTTTAAACCATAAATGGACTTATGAAGTTTGCAAACAAAATGTGGATGTTCCTTATCTTCAAAACCTGGAGGTTGTGTCATATACACAGCTTCTTGCAAATCTCCATGGAGAAAAACATTGCTTATATCTAATTGCTTGACATTCCAATCATTATGAACTGATAGAGATAAAATCAATCTGATGTTTATAGGTTTAGCCACTGGACTGAATATTTCATTGTAGTTTAAACCTTCTTGTTGATTATAGCCTTTAGCTATAAGTCCGGACTTAAGTTTATCAATAGTACCATCGGGATGATGTTTGATTTTAAATACCCATTTCTGACCAACTAGATTTGTAGCTTGAGATGGATCAACTAAACTCCATGTACCACTGATTGAAGTGAGAATGTTCGGGAAGTCATAGAAGGTAACTTGATCAGGATGTTTAATTGCTTGTTTATAAGATGTAGGAATTTGGAGATATCCGAGATAGAAGAGTTGTGGACAAGGGATATCTGGTAGCAAAATAAGTTTTAGTCTTAAAAATACCATTTTTACTCCTTGTTTGCATGGAGTGAGTGTTTGTAGAAGCATCACGACTGAGCCTCATCGAAGGAGAAGAAGATGAGCTAAAGTACAAGCTTCAACAAGCATTGTGATGGAAGAAGTAGTAGAATGCGGGAGACTACGAAGTGAAGTTGTTGTAGAAGTTGATAAAGTTATAGAAGAAGTTGATGAAGCTTGAATTGATGAAGTAGAAACTGCCGGGGAGTGATAATGATCATCCTTATAAAATAAAGATTGTTGAGAGTCTGATTTTGATGTCTGAAAAATGTGGCAAGCCAGAGCTGGAAAATGTTCTTCATCAAATGTTACATGTCTTGAAATATAGAGCTTGTTTGTATATGGATCATAACACTTATAGCCTTTTTGAGATGAAGCATACCCCAAAAAAATACACAATATGCTTCTTTGTTCTAATTTTGAATGAGTATAGGGCTTGACCATGGATAGCAAGCACATCCAAATTAATATCTTCAAGTCTTTATAATGTGGTAAAGAACCATAAAGTTTTCATAAGGATGAAATGAAAGGCAGTCGTAAGAAACATGAAGTCTATTAATCAAATAATTGGCAGTTTGTATAGCTTCAACCCAAAAAGTATCAGACAAATTAGCTTGAAGAAGTAGTGTTCTGCCTAGACCAACAAGGTGTTTATGTTTTGACTCTGCAACTCCATTTTGCTCGGGTGAATATGGACATGTATATTGATGAAAGACTGATAATCTGAAAAATCATAATATGAACAAATTATAAGACTGATAGTCTGAAAAATCACCAACATCTGAGGTAATGTGCTGAGTAGCACCTGAATCAGCATACCATGGATTTTCACCATTGATATTTGCAGTAGCCATCATAGCATGTATATTTGAAGGTACTTGTCTTCCTTGATAAGAAAAATTCATCTTTTTGTGTGCATTCGGAGAGCAGTATGACCTCCTTTGAAGCAAATTTGACATAAAAATTTTGGTGGTGTAACAGCATTAGTAGAAGTACTGGAGGTTGCACCATGTGGAAATGGATTTAGTGGTGGTGGTGGTGGTGGTGGTGGTCTCATGGGAAAATGAGAAGCGGAGAAACAAAAGGATTGTGCTGATATGAAGGCCTAAAGTAAGAACTATTTCTTGATGGAAAATTAGATCTACCAAAAGAAGAGGGAAAATGTTGTGGTCTAAATTAGATATAAAAGCTGCAAATGCTTTGGCATCTTCAGATTGTGTGATATGTTTCGATTTCTCAGAGATGATGATTTCTTCATTAATCAGATTATGAAGTTCTCTAGAGTAATGCGGAGGATTTCTAATTCTAATAGATGTAGAAAAAGAATCAAAAGTAGAATTTAGGCCATTCAAGATACTCACCACCATTTCACTATTATTGATAGGAGAACCAGCAGCAGAAAGAAGATATGAAATCTTCTTGATCTCATTGAGATAAGTAGGAATGGAGGAGTTACCTTGTTTCAGGGTTGATAATTTTGTATGCCATTGAATAACATGTGTTGATGATGTTGCAGCAAAGCATTCTTCAATTGATTTCCATAGTTCATAGGATGTAGATGGACTAAGAACATAAGATATTACATTTGCGACTGAATCCATAGAATGAGCATATGATCCTCCTCATACCAACGAGTATAAGCTGGATTAATCATTGCGTCTTTATCAGATCCTCGGATTGCATACACATATTTGAGAGGACATTGTGCAGATCCATCAATATAACCTAAAGCATTGTAACGTTTGAATAAAGGTAAAAGTAAAGCTTTCTAGGTGATATAATTGTGATCTTGAAGTTTTGCAGTAATAAGACTAGAAATTGTATGTAAAGGAACTTTAGTAATTGAAGATTCCATGAGAAAATCAAGAAATTGAAGCTTTTAAAGAAAAGGTGTAGAGTTTTAATATGAAGCTTAAAGAAAGAAAGAGAGAAAAAGTTACCAGGCCAAGAAATGACTCTGATACCATAGAGAAATGGTATTCAAAGATAAAGAGGAATCTTACGGACACAGTTACAGGACTGTTGTTTATATACAGACATGACAGGCTGGCTAGACAGTTAGACATTACAGCCTGGCAATACAGTTACAAAAAATGAATAAAGGCACTCAGAAAGAAAAGGGCTACCAACAGTCCTATAAAAAGTTCATACAAATAGTACCACCAGATGTACTCTTACTAATGCCGCAATTTATAATGCCATTATTAAGGGTTATCTTGAGGAAAATTATGTTGCAAAAGCATTAGAGTTTCTCAAAGAAATGCGGAAGGAAATTGTCACTGAACAATGCCACCAAAACTCTATTAATCAGTTCCTCCTTCTCTGCAGATCAGCTCAAAAACTTGGAATTTCTTGAGACCTAGATGGATCGATGTAATTTGTAAGGGAATGTAAGGATGTATACCCAACTTAGAACACTGGTCATGTCTCATTATGGACTGAGTTTATCACTCGTAAAGAAAGAAATTGCATATCCTTATCATCACTAATCTTATATTGTTCTCATGAATAGAAGATGCTCAAGTCATAATTTCAGCTGAAATTGCTCAGATTGCCTGCAAAAACACCAGCGACGCTGTAAAAGAATTGCAGAACATTAAAGTAAGTCACTATCTTAGAATTGAATCAGATACTTTACATATATCTCTCAAGCTTTCTCCAACATAGATTTTCATAATCCATGGATCTTTTTGACAGTTGCATCAACACCTTCTACCACGCACCACAGGAAAATGGTTAAATGGGATTGAAATCCTTGAACTACTATTTACCACATCTCTGGGGATAGTAGCCAGAAAGTCTACTATAAGTTGTAATTTGTTGTCCTAGGCTGTGACGCTGTGTCTAGATCTTGTCACTCCCTGATAGAATTTACTATCTTACTTTAGATTTGAAGTACCTGATTAAGATAGAAAAGGTTAACTAGGCTCAAAAGACCATCTAATGAGGTTCTGCATGACCAAAATTTGCAAAATAACATTTTAAGGCAATATGGACATTAGCTAGCACTAGTTG
>JAJJWW010004945.1:0-58736 GCA_023531295.1 Papaver armeniacum
CACACTCTCACCAGAAGTATAGCCACGCCCATGCTTGGCCGGCCCCTTTCCTAGGAGCAGAATATCGCAGCAACCTTCACTTGCGAATTATTAACGACGCAACTTAATAATGTCGCAGAAGAAATATTAGAAACGACGCAACAAATGACATTAGCTTAAATATGAGAAAGGTGTGACGATTCCGCGAAGAGTCAAGAAGACTTGCGAAGACTAACATTTGTAGACCTGTGAAATGTCGCAAGGTAAATCCGAAATTAAGGGAAATATTAGTTGTACATGAGCTGTCATCCACTATGTAATATCCTATATAAAGAGAAAGGCAGGAGAGAGAAAAGGGAGGAGACACTTTAGAGAGGTTAGACATTTTAGAGAGAGATTATTAATTTTCTTTATTATCTTCTTCCCAAAAAACTAGATCTAGAGCTCTACCAAATATCCATTAATGGAGATTGTAAATGAAATACTAATGTAATCTCTGATGAGTGCCAAATATTGCATATTTATACACCTTTTTATTGGCACTTTACTCATCTTTTGTGCTCATAAATCAGATATTATCCCAGATTCTGTATTTTCTTTGTTTTCAAGAATAAATATTTGTATTAATTAATTTTGTGTTTTTAGGTAATAAATAAAGCTCGGAGAAACTGAGGAGCCCAAAGAGCGAAGAATTGGAGTCGAGCATCTATGGAGCAGAAAGCCAAATCCCGCGCGCGAATCAGTCGCAACCCAACAAGGAAGACATGGGCTAGAGCTACCCATGACCCGGATCCGAACCCGCTCATCCCGAGCCGTTGAGATCGCTTCTAGCTACATCCTACGGTCGCTCCATCACGCACATCTTTACTCGATACTCCCGCTCCACACCAAATCACCCCAGTTCATCCTGAGCCGTTCAGATCTTCTCCAGCCAAATCCTACGCTCGCTCCACCCTTCGCTTCGTCTCCTCGCTGCACCCGCTTCACAACAAAATACCCTACACCTATACCACTCGAGCAAACCTCATTTCTCCCTCACCTTTCTCTGTCTCCTCCCATGACTTCAACAGAGAAAACCATCCCTCTTCTCCACCTTCACCCATGCTTCTCACAGAGCCATCACCACCTCCATCATCACTTTGCCTGACAAAGAACATCATCGATTACCACCTCCTCCATACCCTAATTCACACTTTCTCATCCTTTAGCTTCTCTTACCCTAGAAGCTAGGGTTGAGGCAGTTGGGATTAGGGTTTCATCCAACAACTCCCCTGCATGATCGATGGAGAGATCAGAGACGCAACAAGGAGAGAAGTAGCAGGTTTGGGTCATCAATTAGTTGTTATTTGAGTAATTGTAAGAGTATATATTGAAGTTTGGAGGGAGGAGAGAGGTAGTCAGTTTTAGAGTCAATTTTAGGGTTTATATTTAGTCTGCAATTTTAATTTAATCTGTTTTTATGTTCATCATGGGCTAATTCCATTTACTAGGATTGACATGAAACCCTAATTTGATGTTCTGTGGTTCAACTTCATTTGAATTATTCTTGGCATGCTTTAAATGATAAGAGAATTTCATTGTTAACACCTCAATGCCCTGCTCTCACAATGAATGTCATGCATCCATTGTAGTTAGGTTTACATTGTGTTGAGTGTGTTCAACTCATATTTTAATTGACATTGCTATCTCTTAGATTAGTTGTACTTAACTAGACATCTAATGCTCTGAGTAGTACTCTGAGCTATTAATTGAAATCTCAATTGGTGAAACCCCTTAGGTATATGATAGAGTTGACACACTATCCTTACCTGCCTTAGGAACAAGAATATTCAGTTTAGTTGAATTGCATAACTTGAAATAGTGGTGAATTGATAATCCTAGTGCCTGTACCTTAACATTTACAACTCATTTTACATTTTAGCTGTGAAACCTTCAAATCAGTCGTAAAGACTTTAAACAAAAGCCATAAAATTGTGTCACTTACCCCTGAAAACAGTTGAGAAGTCTTAGAATAACCTAGCACCCTCTAGTTCCCTGTGGAAAGACCTGTGCTTGCCACTGCCTTCAAAGGCTCTGTGCACTTGCAGATTAAGACATAGGAAAAGCACTTTAGAGTTCCTATCAAGTTTTTGGCACCGTTGCCGGGGAACTTGTAGCGTGCTGTTGCTCTTTAGAGTTCTTTCTCCACTGTTTTCCATCCCATATTTGTATTTTTATGCTCAAGTTCGTTAATAATCACCTTAGTGTATTGCCGTTGCTTTGAATCATCCCTGTTTTTCATTTGTATAATGTGTACATATGTGTCAGCTCCTCTTATTTTCATGCTATCATAGTTGTTGTAGCCTGCTAGAATAATCTTTATAGTTTCTGTGCTTTTGTAATCCATCTTTTCACAAAGCTGTCTTTGTTTTTATTGTTATCCCGTGGCTTAATTTTCAGCTCGAGGCATAGCTCGAGCTCGCCATAACCTTCTTGCTCGTTGCTTTGACTATGTAACTCGGGAACCGAGTTTGAACTTTTGAGTAATAGGTGTCTTTGTCTTTGCTATGCTTGTGGTCCGCTAAGCAAGACAAGGAGGAGAAGAAAAGAGCGGAGACCACTGTGGAGTGCCTAAACCAGTGTAAAACTGGTGGTATTGTCTTCCAATCTTGTTCCCTTGAATGAATGAATGTTTGCTTGTGAATGAATGAATGTTATAGCCTGTGATAAGTGAACCATATACCACCCTGCAAGCCCCTGTAGCTGCAGTTTGAGCTTAGCCTGTATTGCCTTGGCTTGTGTTCCACAAAACCCCTGAGCTCGAGTTTGACATCAACTCGGACTTTTGGTATCCGAGTGAGTTGATGCCACAAACTCAATCGAGCCAGATTGACAACCTCATTCCCGCAACCCGTTGCATACCCCGTATTGCTGCCGATAATTGCACTAAAGCTTGCCGAGAGCCGGTGCCCGAGTTTATATGTTAGCCAAACTTTTGATTAACCGTTAAAGCCCCGAGTTTCATTAACTTGACCAACCCCCGGGCAATCTTGTTTGAGCCACCACTTGGATAGCCAAGTTGGTTGAAGGCTCAAGTGACATCAACTGAGTGAATTGATGCCACACACCCTCCATTCTTGTGCATGCTCTGAACTTGTGCTAGACACAGAATCAGTTAGACCTTGTTAACTCTGTCAACTTTGGCCTGATATTTGACTCTGAGCAATTGCTACTCGTGTCTTGAGCATGTTGCGAGCAGTGATTATATCCATTTTTTGTTGATTTTTGTGCTTGCCCTGAATTTTGTGTGTGACTGTGGTGTTTGAATGATCTGTCAAGTAGTAGAATTTGAATAGCATTTAGCTTTGTTGAATTTCAAACACACTACCCTGGCACATGCTGCACCATTGAGTGAGCACATCCCATAACCCGTGCACATCACAAAAATTTTTCTTTACCAAGTCCGTGTCTTTGTGGCCGTTACTCTCGCGTTAATTACTCTCTGTTGATTGCTCAAGCTGTGCTCAAGCTGTGCTGTTCCTTGCCGGTGCTGTGACCAGAGGTTGGCCTAGCCAGTGCACAAACTTCAGCCATTCTGCTGGGCTGTTTACACAACCCTGGGCTGCTTAAGTTAAAACACACTTCTGGGCGTGGCATTCCACTAAACCCTCAGCCCACAAACCTGGGCTGTAAACCTGCCAAAAACAAAAACCCAACTACTGGGCTCAACTCACTTCTGGGCTGTGCATTATCAACCACTTCAGGGCTCGCACAGAACCGAGCCCAACACCACAAAAACTGGGCTATACATTTCTCAACCTAACCTGGGCCGTGCAAACAATCTAAGCCTACACCTTTTGGGCTGGAACCAACCTATTCTGCTGGGCCTTACGACACCAATAACCAATTTCTTGGGTTTGAGTCTTGTTTTAGTGGGTTATTTTTGAGTTTTTGCTTTTCTGTGTTGAACGTGATTGTTTGTTAACATGCTAGATGCGCTATCTAGGCTATGATTGTGTCTTTTAGAGACCAAACAAATCGACTAGTTAGAATCCGCCCGGACGAAATCATAAGCATACCAAGTTCTTCAACCGAAAGCCCAAGCCCATACCTATCTGAAACATAAATCATGGGTGATGAACAAAATCAACCCCGTAGTCTCAAGGACTACATGTACCCAACTAGGGCAAGCCAGCCCTCTTGCATCATTTCTCGTCACCCGATGCTTGTCAGTTTGAACTAAAAGCAAGCACCATTCACATGCTACCCGTGTTTAGAGGGGTCAATGCTGAGAACCCCTACCATCACGTGAGAGACTTTGAGGATATTTGTGGGACTGCGTTTTAACCAAATGCCGGAGGAGTCCCTCAAATTGAGATTGTTTCCTTTTCTCTCGAAAGACAAAGCCAAGTCTTGGCTTCATGCCCTACAACCACAGTCCATTAGAACCTGGGATGACCTCACAAAAGAGTTTTTCAAAAAGTTTTTCCCAAACCATAAGACGGCGACAATTCGCCAAAGTCTAAATGGTTTTGTGCAATTAGAAGACGAAACTCTAGCAAAATACTTGGAGAGATTCAATGAATTATTACTCCAATGTCCCCACCATGGTTTTGAAAAATGGAGACTCGTCCAAATCTTGTATGAGGGTCTAGATGTTAGAACCCTTACCACAGTCGAGTCAATGTGCAATGGTGCATTTATTGACAAGAGTGCTGATGACGCTTGGACTTTCTTAATCGAAGTCGCTGAAAAGACTCAACAGTGGGAGTCCATCCGTGAACCGAGAAGGACTACCCCTGCACAAAATGTTCATAGAATCGAGTCTGACTTTGAGGGAAATGCAAAAATGGCATCTTTGGCCCGGAGAATAGAAGTGCTTGAGTTGGAAAAGAATGTAAAATCTAATGCCCCTACTCTCCGTGACCAAATTGATATGGCCACTTGTGCCGCATGCCATAGTTATGACCACTTAGTGGACAGCTGTCCAGACTTGCATGCATTTCAAGAGTCCAAAGCCGAGCAAGCCAATGCATTATACTGCAGGCAAGAGAACAACCCTTATTCTCAAACCTACAACCCGGGGTGGAGGAACCACCCTAACTTCTCATGGTCCAAGGGACTGTACAAGGGGACCAACAAATAACAACCAAGGATACTCATATCCTAGAAACCCCCAAGTACCACCACACCCTCAGTACCCTGTAGAGAAAAAGACTAGCTTGGAAGACTGTGTCGTTCTGTTAACCCAAGGTCTTTCAAAACTTGAGAAAACTACCGACCAACGTCTCACAAACCTAGATCTTAAGATAGGACAAATCTGTGATGCATTGAATGAGAGAGAGAAAGGCAAATTCCCTAGTCAACCCCAACAAAATCCAAAGAATGTGTTTCAAGCAGGCTCCTCTACCTGCAATGAAACTCCACATAGTCATGCGAATGCTATCACCACTCTCCGTAGTGGTAGAATTGTTGAGAACCATGTAGGTGTACCACCTTCAAGCGAGTCTACATCAGACTCCCAAGTACACACAACACCACCGTAAACATCTACTCGTAGAGAAAGAATCGAGCCCATTGAGAAAACCAAGAGTCCTACTAATATAGATGTTCTGTGCCAAGTCATGTTCTGTTGCTCCATTTCCACAACGGTTGGTGCAATGAGGAGGGGGTACCCAATACAACGAGATGTTGGAATTGTTTAGAAGAGTTAACATAAACATTCCATTTCTCGAAGCAATCAGCAAATACCGCCTATGCTAAGTTTTTGAAGGACTGTGCACACAAAAGCGAAAGCTTCATGTGCATAAGCGTGCCTTTCTCACCGAGCAAGTAAGTTCAATTATTCAAAACAAAACCCCACCTAAGTTCAAAGACCCGGGTAGCCCAACTATCTCTTGTACTATAGGTGAGCATACAATCGAAAAGCTTTATTGGACTTAGGAGCTAGTGTGAATCTACCGCCATATTCTGTGTATGTGCGGTTAGGTCTTGGGAATTGCAACCCACCCCTGTCACGCTACAATTAGCGGACAGATTCGTGAAAGTCCTCAGGGAATCGTGGAAGATGTGCTAATCAAGGTTGATAAATTTTATTTCCCCGTGGACTTCATTGTGTTGGACACTCAACCTGTGCATAATCCCGAAAATCATATTCCCGTTATCTTAGGACGTCCCTTCTTGGCGACGTCAAACGCTATCATAAATTGTCGTATTTGGATATTGAATTTGTCTTTTGGCAACATGATTTGTAGAATCGAATGTCTTTCATGTGAACCAACAACCCATAGAGTGTGATGATGATGAATCGCATGAGGTTAACATGATTGAGAGTCTGATTCAAGACTCTTTGCCCGACATTTTGTCAGTGGACCCTGTGCAAGCATGTTTAGACAATTTTGACTTAGATCTCTTGAGCCCGAGTACATTAGTGAAGTCCACTCTTTGCTAGAGTCTGTGCCACCCATGGATATTGCTAAATGGCGTAATGCGGTGGAACCTCTTCCACTCTCGATACCACATCCGCCCCACCTCTTGATACACCACCTAAGCTTGATTTGAAACCATTACCCGATACCTTGAAGTATGCTTTCTTAGGTCCTTCGACACTTTACCCGTGATTATTGCATCATGTTTAGACACTCGAACAGGAAAGTAGACTCTTAGAAGTACTTCAAGAGCATAAAGGAGCCTTAGGTTGGACCATCTCCGATCTTAAGGGTATAAGTCCCACAATTTGCATGCATCACATAAACCTTGAGGAAAACACTAAACCATCTAGGGAAATGCAAAGGAGACTTAACCCCAACATGAGAGATGTTGTCAAGGGTGAGATTCTGAAATTGCTTGATGCGGGTATCATTTACCCCGTCCCTGTTAGCCAGTGGGTCAGTCCCATTCAGGTAGTACCCAAGAAGTCTGGCATTAATGTTGTTCAAAACGAGATGAATGAGCTCCTTCCCACCCGTGTGACCACTGGGTGGCGAGTATGTATTGATTATAGAAAACTGAACACAGTAACCAACAAAGACCATTTTCCCCTTCCCTTCATTGACCAAATCTTTGGAAAGGTTAGCCAAACATAGTTACTACGCTTCTTAGATGGCTATTCGGCTACAACCAAATTCACATAGCACCCGAAGACCAACAAAAGACCACATTTACATGTCCTTATGGAACATTTGCTTATCGTCGTATGCCTTTTGGGCTGTGCAATGCACCCGCTACTTTTCAACGTTGCATGATGAGCATTTTTTCCGACATGGTAGATAAGTTTCTTGAGATTTTTATGGATGATTTTTCTGTGTTTGGGTCTTCATTTGATGAGTGTTTGCAGCACCTCACTTGTGTGCTGATTAGGTGTAAGGAAAAGAGTTTGGTCTTGAATTGGGAAAAATGTCATTTCATGGTTAATTCAGGCATTGTTCTAGGGCATATTATCTCGGAAAAAGGCATAGTAGTAGACAAAGCCAAAGTAGATCTCATTCAACACTTGCCTCAACCTCGTTCTGTGAGGGACATCAGATCATTTCTAGGCCATGCGGGTTTTTACCGCCGATTCATCAAAGACTTTAGTAAAATTTCACGACCTTTGTGCAATCTTCTTGCAAAAGATGTTGCATTTGTCTTTGATGATGCTTGTAAGGAGGCATGGGAGCAACTGAAGGCTCTCCTTACATCTGCCCCTATAGTCAGACCCCCTGATTGGTCATTACCATTTGAGATTATGTGTGATGCGTCTGACTATGCTGTAGGAGCTGTTTTGGGCCAAAGAGTAGACAAACTCCCTTATGTGATCTACTATGCTAGTAAAACACTTAACGATGCTCAATTGAATTATTCCACTACTGAGAAGGAGTTGCTAGTCATTTGTTGTGTTTGCATTAGACAAGTTTAGATCTTATTTGATAGGGTCTAAGGTCATCATTTATTCTGATCATGCTGCATTGAGATATCTTTTGTCTAAGAAAGATGCTAAGGCTCGTCTAATTCGATGGATACTCTTGTTACAAGAGTTTAACCTCGAAATTCGAGATAAGAAAGGGTCAGAGAATGTTGTTGCCGATCACTTTTCTAGGTTGAATGTCGAACCTTCTGATGAATCTGTGTTGATTAGGGAATCATTCCCTGATGAGCAACCGATGCTTGTGTCCGAGATGCCTTGGTTTCTTTGATATTGTGAACTACCTTGCTACAGGTAGAATGCCCTTGCATTGGTCTAAACAAGACCGTTCTAAATTCTTGGCTGAAGTTAAACACTTCCTTTGGGATGACCCATATTTGTTTAAGTACTGCCAAGACCAAATCATTAGGAGATGTGTCCCCAATTCTGAACAAAGGGACATCATCTCTTTCTGTCATGACCATGCATGTGGAGGCCACTTTAGTGCCAAGAAAACTGCTGCAAAGATCTTGCAAAGCGGTTTCTATTGGCCAACACTGTTTAAGGATTGCCATGCATTCTGTGTTGCTTGTGACCGATGCAAGAAATTAGGAAGTATCTCTAAGAGAAACATGATGCCCTTACAACCCATTTTGATTGTTGAGCTGTTTGATGTTTGGGGTATTGATTTCATGGGTCCATTTCCTAACTCGAAGGTAAGTTATACATTCTTGTTCTTTGTTGATTATGTCTCTAAGTGGGTAGAGGCCATTGCATCCAAAACCAACGACCATAAAGTTGTTCTTTCTTTTCTTAAGGAGAACATTTTCTCCCATTTTGGAACCCCTAGGGCAATAATCAGTGATGGAGGTAGTCATTTTTGCAATAGACCCTTTGAATCACTAGTGCGCAAGTATGGAATCACTCATAAGGTCGCAACACCTTACCATCCTCAAACTAGTGGCCAAGTAGAAGTTTCTAATAGGGAAATTAAGCATATTCTTGAGAAGACCGTCAATCCTTCTAGGAAAGATTGGTCTTTGCGCTTAAACGATGCTTTATGGGCCTATAGAACTGCCTACAAGACTCCCATCGGGATGTCTCCCTACAGACTAGTGTACGGTAAAGCATGTCATTTACCTGTTGAGTTAGAACACCGTGCATCTTTGAAATTTGTGAAAAAGCTGAATTTTGATCTTGATAAAGTGGTACCCATAGAAAACTTCAACTCAATGAGTTAGAAGAATTGAGAAACGATGCTTATGATAGTGCCAAAACGTACAAACATAGGATGAAAGTGTTTCACGACAAGCGCATTCTGCGCAAGTCTTTCACCCCAGTCGAAAGTTTTATTGTACAACACTAGATTGCATTTGTTTCCGGGAAAGCTACGTTCTCGATGGTCGGGACCATACGTGGTACGTCACCGTTTTTCCCCATGGAGTGTAGAAGTTGAAAACCCGGCAAACAAGAACATCTTCAAAGTCAATGGTCGAGATCGAAACCATTTCTGGAGCATCTTCCACCAGAAGTTGAGACCGTCGACTTGGAAGACCCCATCTATGTGGACTGATCTAGTTCACTTGTGTACATACTTATGGACTAACAATCCATTCTCTTTCCCTTTTCTTTTTCTTTTTGCATAATTTTTGATGTGTGTTAACCAAACTTTTTGTCTTGCGCTCCTGATTGTTTGCTTTCAAAGCATTCATCTTTCTATGGTTTAGCAACACCCTCTTGCATCAGAGTAATCTCTTCCTTTTCTCTACTCAACATAGTTCTCTTGGTATGTGATTTGTTTAAATTCTTTTGTCTGTTGACACATTGAGGACAATGTTTGATCTAGGTTTGGGGGTGTGATTTGCATATAGAGTTTTTAGCCTTTTTGTTTTACTTCTTTTACAAAAAAAAAAAAAAAAAAAAAAATCGAAAAAACTCAAAAAATTGCATAAAAACCTCCAACTTTTAGAGATTTTAGAGTCACTAGCATGCTTTTAGCTATGTTTACATAGAGAGTCTGACCGAAATAACAAGAACTTGGAAGTCTTGGAGAACGCAATCGGGTTCCTTAGTTGATTAGAGCGTTAAAGTCGGATTTAACCATACCGGAGGCGAATTAGGTGTTGTTTAGATATTCGGTAGTAGAATTGTGATCAACCATAGTGGAGACTACCCATTTTACATCAAGCGAGGTACCGACCTTCACTCTTTGTGACTTTCTAGAAAAGCTTTTAGAGTGTGTGTCACCGTACGTCAATTAGGGTAGGAATGGTGAGCTACCCAACTTCGCACTACTTTTGTTCTCTTGAGTGCTAATTCCGTCAATCATGAGGGTGACGTCTAAAGATGAAAACTCCTTCTAAATATCGATTTGCAGTTAGCATCACTCTCTCTCTCAGCAGTTCCATAGAAACACATCATCGTCAGCAAGCGGAGCAACATCAGAATATTCGAAGAAAAGTTGAGATAGTCCAAGGTTTTGTGCAACAAAGAAAAGAAAAATAGGATGAGAATTAATGAAGTTTGTGAAATCAAGACAAGTGTGAAAAATTGAGTCTTATTGTTTTATTGTTATTTTCATTCCAAAAAAAAAAAAAAAAAAAAAAAAAAAAGAAAAAAAGAAATTGAGTTAATAGTTTCATTGTTGTTATTTTTATGTAATTAATGTTCTCAAAAAAAAAAAAAAAAAAAAACGTTTGTCAAGTTTTGTGAAGTTTAGAAGTTCGTCATCAACAATTGAAGACCGAAGAGAAGATTGAAGACGTTTCTATGGTTCTTATGAGAGAGTGATATTAATTGCCGATCGGGTGAAAAGGTAAGTGAGTACTCCCACCCCTTGCTAATGGTTGATTTCCTTTCTTAGAGATCATCGAAAAAGATTCTTTTGTCCACACTTCGTGGAGTCTCCAGATTTTATTTCGGAAGGTTATCCTTCTTACCTACAACGTGCATGATTTCTCTCTTTATTCCCGCATGCACACATGAGAGACTAAAAAGCGATCTTTTTGAGTGCAATTATCATAAAACCCTAATGGTGAGGCAGAAGTCGAGGCTTATGATCACAATCGAACCCGAATTCTTTCATATGGTATGGTTACTTCTCGCTCAGCACTTAAGGATGAGAATGCGTTCTTTGATAGTTCTAACTTCTTGTTACTAGCATGTAGAAACTCTATGTCCTCATAGCTCCTTGGATGCTTGAGACTCTTTTACACTCGAAGTTGGAGAAGGTTTTGTGGGTACACCTCTGGTAAACCCTCACGAGACTACAACTCGTCCACTAGGGACACCTAGGGGTTTAAAGGCTTAGTGCATACGCTAAATGCATTCGAGAGACTGCGACGGGGTATAGTTAGGATTTCTTAATTTCTGTTTCACTTGAGGACAAGTAAAATTCAGGTTTGGGGGTATTTGATGAGTGCCAAATATTGCATATTTATACACCTTTTTATTGGCACTTTACTCATCTTTTGTGCTCATAAATCAGATATTATCCCAGATTCTGTATTTTCTTTGTTTTCAAGAATAAATATTTGTATTAATTAATTTTGTGTTTTTAGGTAATAAATAAAGCTCGGAGAAACTGAGGAGCCCAAAGAGCGAAGAATTGGAGTCGAGCATCTATGGAGCAGAAAGCCAAAGCCCGCGTGCGAATCAGTCGCAACCCAACAAGGAAAACATGGGCTAGAGCTACCCATGACCCGGATCCGAACCCGCTCATCCCGAGCCGTTGAGATCGCTTCTAGCTACATCCTACGGTCGCTCCATCACGCACATCTTTACTCGATACTCCCGCTCCACACCAAATCACCCCAGTTCATCCTGAGCCGTTCAGATCTTCTCCAGCCAAATCCTACGCTCGCTCCACCCTTCGCTTCGTCTCCTCGATGCACCCGCTTCACAACAAAATACCCTACACCTATACCACTCGAGCAAACCTCATTTCTCCCTCACCTTTCTCTGTCTCCTCCCATGACTTCAACAGAGAAAACCATCCCTCTTCTCCACCTTCACCCATGCTTCTCACAGAGCCATCACCACCTCCATCATCACTTTGCCTGACAGCAACATCATCAGTACCACCTCCTCCATACCCTAATTCACACTTTCTCATCCTTTAGCTTCTCTTACCCTAGAAGCTAGGGTTGAGGCAGTTGGGATTAGGGTTTCATCCAACAACTCCCCTGCATGATCGATGGAGAGATCAGAGACGCAACAAGGAGAGAAGTAGCAGGTTTGGGTCATCAATTAGTTGTTATTTGAGTAATTGTAAGAGTATATATTGAAGTTTGGAGGAGGAGAGAGGTAGTCGAGTTTTAGAGTCAATTTTAGGGTTTATATTTAGTCTGCAATTTTAATTTAATCTGTTTTTATGTTCATCATGGGCTAATTCCATTTACTAGGATTGACATGAAACCCTAATTTGATGTTCTGTGGTTCAACTTCATTTGAATTATTCTTGGCATGCTTTAAATGATAAGAGAATTTCATTGTTAACACCTCAATGCCCTGCTCTCACAATGAATGTCATGCATCCATTGTAGTTAAGTTTACATTGTGTTGAGTGTGTTCAGCTCATATTTTAATTGACATTGCTATCTCTTAGATTAGTTGTACTTAACTAGACATCTAATGCTCGAGTAGTACTCGAGCCGTTAATTGAAATCTCAATTGGTGAAACCCCTTAGGTATATGATAGAGTTGACACACTATCCTTACCTCGCCTTAGGAACAAGAATATTCAGTTTAGTTGAATTGCATAACTTGAAATAGTGGTGAATTGATAATCCTAGTGCTGTACCTTAACATTTACAACTCATTTTACATTTTAGTTGTGAAACCTTCAAATCGATCGTAAAGACTTTAAACAAAAGCCATAAAATTGTGTCACTTACCCCCGAAAACAGGTTGAGAAGTCTTAGAATAACCTAGCACCCTCTAGTTCCCTGTGGAAAGACCTGTGCTTGCCACTGCCTTCAAAGGCTCTGTGCACTTGCAGATTAAGACATAGGAAAAGCACTTTAGAGTTCCTATCAATCTCAATAATCATAGTGAAGAACCATGGATGTAGATCACATTGATCGAACCATGTAAAAAATCCTTGTGTCCATTTTATAATTTTAGCACTTTAATTTTTATTTTGGTTATGAAAAAGATTTAGATCTAGAAAATATTATAAGGGGTGTGTTGTGGGATTTCCTGCAACTACATTTTGGCACTAGAAACACTACCTGCTTGCTGGATTGAGGAAGATTCAAAGAAATTAGCAATTGTCGGTGATGAATTCAATGAGATCCGTGACATACAAGGGAAACCAAGGAGACTTTGTGTAACTCAAGACCACCAGCAACACGAGTAGCAGCGAATGAATAAAGGAATTTATACGTCTATCATCGCCTCAATCATTTTCAACCTAAAATCGAGAAATTAACTCTCTCATGACTACATTGATTATCATCAAAAAAACCAACATAACGAAGCAATATATCACTTCGTATAATTGGAGAGGACCTCATAAGTCGGTGTGAGGAAAATGAAATCCACAACCGTGATGGCCATACGACAAGACACGTCCCTAATCAATATTCCCCTTGACGGACAGAAAGATAAGTACAATCCGTTTTCCGTGAGCAAAAATTCCAAATTTTCTATGGAAATCATTACACACACAACAATTCTCTCTTCTTTATTCTATTGTAGCTAATTTTATTATTGATTGAGGATGAATTCCGATTTAAGTTTTTGTTTTCAATTCTAAAAAGGAATGAGTTTCTCATCTAGAGCATTGATGAAAGTTCCAATGAGGGTTATTTAAGGAAGAAGAGAGACGAAGTATATATTCTCAACAGTTCCAGCGAAAGCAAGCTGTTATTATTGCCAACAAAGTAACACGGTAAAAGGAAAATTAATTCAAGCTTAAGTCATCACCAAGAACCAACTTCATCATTAACATCCACAACTAGAATACCACCCACAAACGATAATACAACTGGAAGGGGATGTATTCTTACTATAATTTTTCTAATTACTAAAAATTATACACTAGGAACATTTGAACAACCATATTAAAAATTACTACTGCTGTGATCTCTTTTAATCGTTTAAACACTTGAATTCTAAGTCACAGGTACACAAACGATGTTGAAACAGTAAACTTGAGCTGCCGGCAAAGGACTGAACTTCAGAGAGGGATCCATACAAATCTTTTTGAGGACCACAGCGGGAATAACCACAATTCGATGAAACTCTTACTATCAACAAATGAAGGAATGGATGAGCAAGCAATGAAAAGCCTCCAAGAGGATAAAAGATAAATTCACTGAATACTTCATTAACTGAGAGCAGAATAATCACAAGGGTCTATGAAGTTCACTGTCAAAGTAGAGAAACTCTCCTGGTTTGGCGAAGGAATCAATGTCAATTAATAAAAACAGAGCACCAGCGAACATAAGTTGTCTTGAGAGGAGTCCCATGAGTTCATGAATTTCGTAAAATGTAATATTACACTTGCGAAGAAAATTTACAACAAACCAAAACCAAAAATAATCTGGTCATATACGTGAAGAATACCAAGAGAAAATAAGTGAGAAGCAGTGTATTACAAGAAGAAGAAAAGCAAATAAAGACGAATAGAACAAAGATAACTTCAAAGTATCGCAGATAATAATGTTACTTCATCACACGGAAAACAAATCCAGCTAATAGCAGCCATCAACGAAAGTAGAATTTTTGTGAAATTTACTTCACCTAGGGCAATAACCAAGAGGATCTCGCAGCCATCAGTGCAAACAAAGAATGAAGTACAAGCAAAGAATACACATATGACGATTCCAGCGAAGAACCGAGCACCAACAAACAATTAACAAGGATGATCACTACAGTAAAGAAAAGAAGGAAAAAGAACTCCTGAGAAATTTTGTCAAAAAGAATAATTTCTGAAAATCTGCGAATCTCGCAGCATGTTAAGAAGAAAGAAAAGAAGAAAAGGCAAAAGGAAGAGTATACAAAGGACATTAAAATAAGAATAATATATGCGAATTTCGCCATTTAGACACAAACAAAAGTCAGCAGAGATGGTTAGAGTTGGAGCAAACAGACCTAAGATCATGGGTTCGAATTCGCAGCCGCACAAAATTTTTCAAATGTTTTTTAACTTTCAAAGGAGATGAAATGGAATACAGTTGCGGCATTATGGATTTCTTTCGCAAATAACAAGTGATACAGATGGTTAGAGAAAGAGCGCTGCGAGCTAGAGGGCAAGGGTTCAATTCTCCTTACTATCAAATAATTTTTGCTTCGCAGATATTCATTTTACAGAGTTGGTCTTTGATTATTTCGCATAAGAAGAGAGTTGATGATTATTTCGTAAATAATGAAGAAAATAATGATTATTTCGGAAAGAATGATTGAAAGAATTGACAGAAATGAAAGAATAAATGAAAAGAGTAAAGAAACGCGAAAATTTCGCAGAGACAATCAATGATTTATACGAATGGACGAACCTTTATGGCGTACACCCTAGTTCGCGAATGATATTTCGTAAGAGGCAAATGTAAGACCTAAAGTGCGTCATATAAGGGGGTATCTCTTGACATGGCTCAGGGAAAAGGTTACACCGCTCCTGGAACCTGAGTCATGGAGATTTGGGGTCAATAAAGCCCATCCAGGAGAGATACCTTGGATTTCCAACTATATATATAAGGTTATACCCTGGTTGGACGACCGAGGGTCTCTCCTAAGGAGTCGGTGTATGACCAAGGCGCCGAGGTACACGGTTGAGCCAAGAGTGCCCGGGGCATTTGAAGTGTCTCGGCCATTCTTGGCAAGTCTTGGCACATGCCGCACTCGGCCCGAAGAAAACTCCACTTAGGGTGCAGTCTCGTAACCATAAGCCCTATAGGTATAAGGGATAAGAGGCTGCGAAAACAACTGGTTGTTGTTAAGACCGGATGGGAGGAGCTAGTCTTGTATGGCCGATGTACGCCTCCTTGAAGGGGCAACCAGGGAGATGATAAGTGCGACACCCTCCAATAGGGAGCTGATAAGTGTCTTAAGACGCAAATGTCATGAGGCTTTATTTTCGCAAGAAAATTTAGGCTTGTCATATTTGTGCGATGATCCTGAAGAGGCAATAATACAAAACGCGAGGGTAAGACGAGATCAATGGGTCTTTACATGAAAGTGTAAAGACGTCCTGCGATTTCGTCGCAAGACTGCAATGTCATGGGGCTCTAAATTCGCAAGGATTTCTAGGCCTATCATATTGTCGCAATAAAAACATCCTGCAGAGGCAATAATACTAAAGAAATGATAAGGCAAGATCAATGGGTCTTTACATGAAAGTGTAAAGACGTCCTGCGATTTTGTCGCAATGACAAGGGGTGGCAAAATAAGACCTTTAACTAGGAAGGAAAAATAAGACCACACAAATGAGTAAGCAAATAAGCTTGCGAAAATGATTATATGTAAACAAATAAGTTTACGAATATATACATGGAAATGAGTCTGAGACAGCGAAAATAACAAAGAAGTATATTTCAGAATCTCTCAGGAGTGTTATTCAGAATCTCTCAACAACACTATTCAGAATCTCTCAGGAGTGTTATTCAGAATCTCTCAACAACACTATTTAGAATCTCTCAGGAGTGTTATTCAGAATCTCTCAACAATATTATTTAGAATCTCTCAGGAGTATTACTCAGAATTTCACAGAGGTATTCATAATTTCGCAGAGGTATTCATAATTTCGCAGAAGTATTCATAATTTCGCAGAATGAGTCAGAATTTCTCAGAATGTGATTATTTTGCAAAATGTGGTTATTTCGCACAATTATTTTGCAAAATTATAAGCAACTTGAAGAGATTATACTATCGCATGAGCACAAAGCATGAGACAGAAGCAAGATGAGAATGAAGACACAACTCGCTCATTCAACATTTTCTCAAAGATTCAACCTTCATAGATAAAGAACAGAGGCAACTATGGATTACCGAGAAAACATTTTGTGTTCTTTATCTTCTCGGCAAGAATCATTTCCAAAATGGTCGTTAACTAATGAACAATAAGAATCCTCATCAAAAATAGAGTAATAATTTCGCATGAATAGAGGCAATACTTATTACTCGCATTCAAGGATGGATACTTCATATACTTCTTCAAGGATACTTCATACTTCATACTTCTTATACTACTTCAGGGATACTTCATACTTTGTAGTTGCAGGAAATCCTACACTACACCCCTCACTAGAATTTACACAATTAAGTCATTTTATTAGATGAATCATTATGATTTCTATTGATTGAATACTTGAATCTTTACAATATGAAGTAGAAATGAGTTAAAGAATTACAATCACTCTAAAATTTTCTCTCTCCTAAAGACTTGCTTAACAATTCAAAAAGAACTCTCTCCTCAACAGACTTACTCAACCCTTTATATAGGGTAGTATACAGTGGATGACAGCTAAGCTGTCCTTTATTTTTGGGAATGACTCGCGACATATCGCAGGTGTACAAGTATTAATTCTCGCGACGATCCTAAATTTCGCCATATTTTCATATCTTCCTCGTGTTCTGGCTGTCGTCATTCATTGCGTCATTTATTTTACTTCCTTGCGATTCCCTCGCAATGTCGTTATTTATTGATCTCGCGAAGTATTGATGTTGCGATATTCTGATCCTACATCTTGCCTCTTCTCATGTCTTCTCTGCGAAGGAGAGAATGTCATGAGAATCAATATTTTAAAATGCCGCAATTGCTCATCTTTATCTCGCAATTGTTCATCTTTATCTGTTTCACTTCCGTACGGAATTTATTACAGATGTTTCTTCTTCCACTCTTTTCTTGACACGTCTCTTTCAACCGTTTATTCTTGACCATTCACGTCCCATCTCGCATTAAATGCATTTGTTTTCTCGAGGATTCTTTTCTCTATATATAGTTTTCTTACCCTTCTCTTTTTCTCTTTTATTTTCCCTCTGCAAGTTCTCTTCTGCAACTTCTCTTCCTCCGCAATCTGCGTTTCTGCTGCTGTAAATCTTTCCTTCTTTCTTTCTCTTGATCTTCAATTTTATAATCATTCCCATACTCTAAAAATGGCTTCACTTGGTCGTACATACAAACCCCTTTTTAATGAAACTCAAAAGGATTTACAAGAGAAGGGCTTCATCCTATCAACCATTCCTGATCAAGAATCTTCATCCATTCTTTCTGCAAGGTTGTTTTCTGATCATCAGTGTGATGACCAGAAAATCATAGTCTCACTAGGTCAAATCCTCGCAGGCCTTCCCATTCCTCTCTACAATCCCGAGATACCTTTATTCTATGAAATTCTTGCTCACGAGAAGTTCTCGCGAGTTGTTTATCAACTAAGCGGTGATTGCATCCGTCTAATGCTTGAATTCGCCAACCGTGGCGCTGGCAAGGGATCTTTATATCCTGATGATGTCAAAGATCCTAGATTCGCAAATTTAGGAATAGTCGCTGAGAAGTATACTGTAGAAAACTTTTTCGAAAATTATGATGTAATAAATATGAGAAATGATAAGTCTCGCTGGGGTGCTCGATTGAAGAGAAAAGATAATATTTCCAATGGTAAGCTGCTTATGCAAGATATTGATTGGCACTCGAGCAAAAATAATGTTCCTCGGTATTCCAAGGATGAGAAGTGGTGGGTTGTTCCTCTGTTTTTGAGTGGACCTTATATTGCAGGTTCGCATACACTCCCTGCGAATCTCGCAAACTATTGTCCTTGGGAATTTAAGTGACCCGAGAAGGCAAAAGAGGTATACTTCCTATTTCAGATTTGCTTTGCAATATTTCCTTCCTCTTATACTTACTAGACTTGTAAAATTTTCAGATTGCCAAATTGAAAAGGAGTTATAAAAGACGTCCCAAGGAGAGTACTCTAGCGATACTCCGATCAATCACGGATGAAGTAAGAAATACTTTTTTTTTTGTTATTTTTAACAATATTGTTGCCTCTGTTTCTTATCTTCATGCGTTGCGAAGGTTATCGAAGAAATTGACATTCCCGAAGCTGCGAAGGTTAAGGGCAAGAATAAAATTACTCTTCGCAAGGATAAATCCTCTGCTCCATCTTCTAAAAAACGAAAAATCCATCCCTCTTCTCGTTCTAGTTCCCAAACCAGCGAGAGTTATGACGAAGATGAAAATGAGGCTGGTACTTCCTCTGCGAAGGAGGATCATTCGGTCGCTTCTTCTATGGCGCAATTGTCTAGTGTCTTCTCCGATTCTATGCAAGGATTGGGAGATGATCATTTATCTGCTACCTGCGAAGCTCTCGCTAAGATTTGCGATGCCCCCCTGTTAGAGGATAATGAATCTTTTCGCGGAGTCTCCCGAACAATGACTCCCAGTCTCTTAAATGCACTCAGTGCTTTGGTATGTTCATATTTTGTTATTTCTTTGCGATTTCGATTATAAACCTCCTCTTAACAATTTCTTTACTTTCCTTTATAGTCTGGGAGAGCTTCCTTTGTTGTTGCCTCAGACCTCGAGAAAAGACGCAACAATCTTGAGAAGAAAAATCTTCAACTTAAAGAGAAGAACAAAGAGCTAGAAATTGAAGTTGCGACATCTCGCAAGAAGGATGCTAAAATCCAACAGTTGGAAGTTGAGTCTTCTTCCCAGAAAGACAAAATATCTACACTTCAAAGTGCTAATCAGCAACTTTATGGTACAACACCCTCCTTCTTTCTCTATTTTCGCTTTGCCGTTTATTTTCCTTTGCCTGACTTATTATTTTCGCAGACATTTATAATCTTTCTGATGAAGCCATCCTTGTCCATTCATTCCCTGAACCTATGGATGATGATGCTCTTCTCGCTCATTTCAATGAATCTTTAAGTAGTTCTTCAAACAAGACTAATTCTCTATCATTAAATGAACTTCGAACCAAATTTCATCTTTTAGAAATTGAACATAGATCTAGTTTAGGTTTAGCCAACCGATTTAAACGTTTATATCTTGACTCCCAGGAGAGTAATAGTATTCTAAGGAAAAATATTAGCAGCCTCATAGATGACAAGGATCGCATTGATAATCAAGGTGCACAAGCATTAGCAAAATTCCAAAAAACTATTCTTGAAGTCCAAATTGAACGAGATGAATCCCTTCGCCAAAACGCCATACTTAATGAGCGAGAAAATCAAATTCGTTCACTTCTTGTAATAAATAATGATGATAAATTCGCTTGGGCTGCGAAGGTTCTAGATAATGCCAGAAATAACTTAGGTGTTAACGTCAGTCTTCATGCTGAGCATAATGCCTTGGTTAAAGATATGATTTCTGACAGAGAAGGTTGTTTTACTATTCTTCATTATTTTTCCACTTCTTTTTACGAAAATGTTATTAAGCTGCTAATTCAATGTCATTTGTTCACAGAATCTGAGAGGAGATTTCAAACTAGAATCAAGGAACTTGAATCTGAGAAAGCGCAACTCGCCAAAGACTTCTCTCTTCGCAATGACAAATATTCTAAGATGAAGAAGCAACTACAAACTACTGTGGCGAATTTCAATAATGATGCTGTTCGTTTTCGCAATCAAACTATTGAACAAATTTGCAATGATCACGACATTCCTCTTTCTTCATATCCTTGTCTTCTCGATGAAATTCCTGATAATATACCTTGCTCAGATGTCTCTGATAGTGATGTAAGCGAAGAAGAAGAATCTGATAAAGAAGAATAAGTTGCTAGATTGTTCCATTCTCCTTTCTCTTCTTGTGATATTTGTAAATTTATCCTTTTAACCTTCCATTTTGTAATCTATTATTGTAAATTTATCATATGAAAATAAATAACAAGTTTTTATTCTAATCATTCCCATACTTGCCTCTGTTATTTATTTTCATATGAGATAAATCAAGCCGATAATCTTTAAGTAATGATACTTCTTAATTTCGCAACTGCTGTTGCTGATTCTTCATAGATAAATGAAGAAATATAATCGTACTCGCAAGCTTGTTTGCTTATTCGATTTCTTGTGTTATTTTATCATCATTTATGTTAAAATTCATCATTGCGACAAAATCGCAGGACGTCTTTACATTTTCATGTATTGAACCATTGATCTTGCCTTATCATTGTTTTTGTGTGGTCTTATTTTGCCTTCCTAGTTAAAGGTCTTATTTTGCCACCCCTCATTTTGCATCAATATGACAGGTCTAAACATTCTTGCGAACATAAAATCCCATGACATTGACGTCTTGCGACAAGATCGCAGACGTCCTTACACTTTCATGTAATGACCCATTGATCTTGTCTTATCATTTCTTTAGTATTTTTGCCTCTGCAGGATATTTCATTTGCGACAATATGACAGGCCTAAATGTTCTTGCGAATATAAAGCCCCATGACATTGCCGTCTTGTGACACTTATCGCCTCCCTAATGGAGGGTGCCGCCCTTATCATCTCCCTCGGTTGCCCCTTCAAGGAGGCGTACATCGGCCATACAAGACTAGCTCCTCCCATCCGGTCTTAACAACAACCAGCTTGTTTCGCAGCCTCTTATCCCTTATATCTATAGGGTTTATGGTTACGAGACTGCACCCTAAGTGGAGTTTTCTTGGCCGAGTGCAACATATGCCAAGACTTGCCAAGAATGGCCGAGACACTTCAAATGCCCTGCACTCTTGGCTCAACCGTACGCTGCGCCTTGAGCATACATCGACTCCTTGGAAGAGACCCTCAGCGCCCAACTGTGGTATAACCTTATATATATAGTTGGAAATCCAAGGTATCTCTCCCGGATAGGCTTTCATTGGCCCCAAATCTCCATGGCTCAGGTTCCAGGAGCGGTGTAACCTTTTCACTGAGCCATGTCAAGAGATACCCCCTTATATGACGCACTTTAGATCTTACATTTGCCTCTTGCGAAATATCATTCGCGAACTAGGGTGTACGCCATAAAGGTTCGTCCCATTCACTCACTCTTTCATTTTTGTTAATTCATTCAATCATTCATTTTTGGTTTTCTCTTTTTTTTTTTTTTTTTTTTTTTTTTTTTTTGCGAAGCTATCGCACGATCTTTCTTTATTTATTCATTTTTGTTTTTCAATTCTTCAATCAGATTTTCATACATTCTTGATGGCGAGATTCTCGCGTATTTCTTCTTCAATTATTGTTTATTCATTTCTTACACTTTTTGCTCCTGCTTCTCTCTGCCTCTGCACCATTCAAGTCTCTTAATGATTCCTTTCCATCATAATTTTCAACTGTTTTCTTGCACTTGCTTCGCAATGTATCTTCACCTCTTGTATCTATGGTATCCACCATCAACCTTTCTCTTCTTTGTTCATCTTTTATATTTTGCTTCCAGCCCTTTCTTTTTGCATCTCTTTCCTCGCAACTCTCTACATCAATCTCATAGCATTTTTGTCCTTCCATCCAGTCTCCCTTTATAACTCCAACACCGCTAGGATGAGGAAATTTTATACACTGATGATAAGTCGACGCTACGCCCAGAATTTCGTGTAGCCATGGCCTTCCGATCAATGCATTATAGCGGGACTCCACATTGACTACACAGAACAAAATTTCAGTTGATAATCCTTGCAAGGGTACTCTCATATGAACTTCTCCTTTAGGCTTATTTGTTGTGCCATTGAAACCATATATTTTATATGTCGAAGGTATCAATTCTTCATCCTTCCCCCCCATAGTCTTGTAAGTATGGTAGAAAAGAATGTTCACTGAGCTTCCCGTATCAATTAAGATTCTATTGATCGCCCAGGAATTCTCTGCCTCATCGTCTTCGCCATCTATAGGTTTTGGATTAATTTCCAATTTTACAACCAATGGGCTATCATGCGTCTCTCTGCCTTCAGGAATTTCTTCTACGGTGAAAGAAATAATCTGCATTTGCCATCCTTTTAACTGCGATGTCTTCGCGATGTTCATCACTTCTTTATTATCAGCATCCCTCGCGAAAACCCTACTGAGAACATTATCATGAAAATCTTCAATTGTTCGGTATGAATGTACAATGGAGTTGCAAAACAAATTTTTAGCTTTCGATCCAACTTCTATTACGAATGTTTCTTTCCCCTTTCTTTGAATTTGTTCTGTGCATTTCTGGCGGTGGTGGTAACGGTTGAACCTTCTCTTCACTTTTCAGAAAATGACTCAGCTTTCCTTGGTCAATCATTCTGAGGATGATTCTTTTTATATTTCTGCAGTCATTTGTTAAGTGTCCATGAAAGCGGTGGTAAGAACAGAACTCGTGACTTCTATCACTTGGTGGTGGCTCATTCCCCATGTTCCATGGTGCAGGTATGTTTTACATCAAGAGTATAGCTTCCCATATTTTTTCCACACTAGTGTCTAATGGTGGCATTTTGATTTCCTCCCATACTACTCTGTGACTTCACTGCCCTCCATGATAATTCTGCCTTCGACTTCCATAAGTTTCTTGCGGATGATCAAGTCTTTGAATTTTGTTATTGCCGCCACGGTTGTAGTAGTTCCTTTCTCTCTCAAATTCTTCCTGATCGCGGCTTCCCATAGCTACTATCTTTGGCTGTCCATCATCTATTATCTTTTCTTGTTGCCCTTGCGAAGTTCTCGCTACTGTGTTTATCAAATTGGGTAATAAGCTTGCATTCGCAGCATTTGAACTTGTATTCGCAACTGGGTATGACTCCTTCTCATTTTGCCTTTCCTCTAGAGCAATATATTCCTCCTAAAGTTCTCGCAACTCAGTCATTGTAATTGTATTCTTGACTCTAAAAATTTGAATATATAACAAATTGGTTGCGAACATAGCGTTTATGAATGATAGAATAAGATATCTCTCATCCACTCGTCCAGCCATTTCGCTACACATTGTCTTCCACCTCACAGTCAAATGTCTCAAACTTTCGCCAACTCTTTGTTTTAGCCCAAATACATCTTCAATTCCTGGTCGCGAGGAGTTGTTACTTATATATGCCCCTAAGAATATAGCTTGTAAATGGTTGAATGACGTGATTGTGTTTCTTGGTAAACCCTCAAACCATTTCAATGCTTCTCCTGTTAAACTCGATGCGAAATATTTGCACAATATAGCGTCATGATTTTCCCACTGTAGCATACATCTCACATACGCTTTGATGTGTTGTATTGCGCAAGTTGTTCCATCAAAAATGCTGGTTAATGCGGGTAAATTGCACTTTGGGGGTATTCCTCCTAACTGCACCTCTAGTGTAAAGGGGGTTTTCGCAGCTTCTTCGATAGCCTCATCCAATTGTCTTCTTCCTCCTCCCCTTCTATTGTTCAACATTCCTCTCATCTCTGCCAATTCTCTCAACATTTGTTCATTTACATCAGGATTTGGATTTATTGGTCTTTTTAGTTCTGCCTCTCTCCTTCTGCGTTCATGTCTATTTTGATTTTCTTGTTCATTATTTTCTTCTCTTCTTTCTCTGCGACTTTCTCCTTCATCTCGTTCGCGAATTCGCACTCCATTATTTCTATCATTTTCTCTTCTTGGTTGTCTATCAGCTCTCCTTTGTATTCTTTCATATTCTTCATTGATATTTCCATTGTTGCGATTTTGCTCGCGCCTTCTTTCTCGATTGTCATGATTGTTTTGCCGAATTGCTTCCTCCAATTCCCGTTCTTCTATTTCTACTCTTAATCTTTCCCTTTCGCAAGCTATACGTGTTTGTTCAATATAATGTTTTTCGATGTCATCTTCAATCTCCTTTTGTTTCCTCTGTGTTTCTCTCCCATACAGTATTCTTCTTCCTTCTTCCTGATTTTCTCCACCAATTGGATTATTCTGCACTTGACGCTGTCTATTTTCTTGATTTCCATCATCTTGGCCATTCTGTAGAATTTCAGGGTGTGGAATATAACGATCTTCTACTACTTCTCTTCTCTCGCAACATCCTTCACCGAGATTTGGCTCTCTTTCGAGATCTTCTTCATTAACATTTTCTACAGGTAATATTCTCCTCATATCATCCCTAGCCGATCTTGATCTTGACTTGGTATTACTTCTCGATCTTTGATAGGCGTAGAATACACCTAATTTACTATCTAGTAGTTTATGCTTTCTTTGCTATTTTTCTTGTAAATTATGTATTTTACGCTTGTTTTGAGTTTTACAGCTACTATGGAGTCACACGGAGGAAAAGGAGAAGAAATCACCATATTTTAGCAAAAGGGTAAAATTGTCATTTCACCAAGGAGGGAATACTATATGGAGCCCATCCAAGGTTAAGGGGTGACTCAAATTACTGAAGGAAGGACAATAACAGTTAAGGGGAGGTCAGAGAGGTGTCCCTTATCCAAAAGAAGGGAGTGAACTCTGACCCATACCCAAGCCCACATGTCTGAATCCACCCATACCCTAACCCAAGCCCATCCATCCATACCCTAACCCAAGCCCATCCATCCACACCCGTACCCGGATCCAGACCCAGCTGTTATAACCCTATCCTAATTGAGAAGATTTATTTCTCAATCATTTGCCTGAAATCGAGATACAAAGAGATGGCGCACTAAGTTACTAATCGAGAATCGAGAGACTACAGAGATGACGGACCGAGTTGGTGCTGTTGATAATCACTAAGAAGAAATCGAGAGAAATCGAGAGATGGGTCGTGGCTTTAGTGATGAATTAGAGACGAATCGACATCGAGTACAATGCTGTGAGAAATTATGGGATTGATGAATTCAAGCTAGGGTTCGAATGGGTTTGTGAGAGATCGAGAAGATAGAGATGATTCCGCCATCGATGGGTTCTTGCTTTCTTGTTGTGAGGCGGAGAGAGGAAATCGAAGATGAGTTCGATCTGGAGGTGATGTTAATGGCTGCCGCTGTGAGATGAAGAAGAGATTCAGAGAATCGGGAAATGGGTTTCGATCTGATTGTTGTAGCCAACATTTGGTGCGATTCGGGGTTTGAAGAAAGAGGTCATTGCGGTCGGAGAGGAGAATCAATCAAGAGAGCTAATAGAGAAGAAATCGAGACAGAGAGGGTTTGATGTCGCGTCTGAGAAATAGAGAAAAAAGAAATTGAAACTGTTGCCGTCGATTGTGAGCTGAATGTATGAGAAGAAATGGGTCTTACGGATAAGAAGAGCTGTGAGCTGATGTATGAGCAAATGGGTTTTTTGAAGTCAATTGAGGCAAGAGAAGATGATAATAAAGATTGGGTTCGGAGATGATGGCGGTCTCGAGATGGTGTTGGAAAATGGGTTGCTTGAGTTACGAGCGGGAGCGAGAATGAAGCCGAGTTGATTGAGCTAAGAAGTAACAAAGAAATGGATTAGTGAGCAACTGGTGTGGTGGTTCAGTAACGATGAGTTGATGTTGCGGATACGTAACGCAACAATTGAGCTGAAAGTACTTGTATTTGCAGGAAAGCCATACTGAATGAATTGAATAGATGTATGTTAGGTTCTTAACAGAAGAAGACCAAAAAGAGGCCTGAACTTGGCCTGGAAAGTCCTGTAAATAGCCGAAACTCGGCCAAATCATCCTTCTGGCGAGTCGACTCGGAGCCGATCCGGACGAGTTCGATGACCGATCCGGACGAAGTTCGATGACCGATCCGGACGAGTTCGATGACCGATCCATTACTAGACTCATCCGAGTAAGACTCAAAGTAAGACCAACCAGAAGTCGACTGCCCCGATTCACCGACTCGTCAGCCGACTCTCATCTTCCTTGACCCGCTGACTAACAGTTGACTGACGGTTTGACGTTTGACCGTTAGTCCTAACGGTGGACTGACGGAATATTCCGTCGAATATTCCACTGACGGAGAAATTTTCAGGTGGCCGGCGGTGAGGTTTTCCGGTCAAATTAGGCCACAATCCCGCTTTTCGGCGAACCAAAAATTCCAGAATTTTCTATGGACTTCTCTCATGGGTATGAAGACTTGGGCTTGGAATTGGATGGAGAATTGGACTCAAACTTGGAAAGAGAAGGTGGAAGAGTTGAGAAAAGCTTGGATTTGGAAATTGAATTGCAAAAAGAAAAAGGATTCTATTCCTTGGAAGATTTGGAGAATATTGAAGCCTATAAATAGAGAAGTTTTCTACAACTTCTACACACATCTCTACACACACAACAATTCTCTCTTCTTTATTCTTTGTGTGAACTCTTTAACATGAGTAGCTAATTTTATTATTGATTGAGGATGAATTCCTAGTTCTTAACATATGATTTAAGTTTTTGTTTTCAATTCTATCTTGAAGTTTTTCACATGATTATCGTTTGTTTTTACTAGTAGGAATGATCTTAAAGACATTCATGATTGATTGATAGATTGTTTGGGTGGCCAACTAAATTGATTTGTTAATTTGATCTAAAGCTAGTGAAAGTTAGGAGATAAGTAATCGTTTCTTGACTCTTTACATAAGTAGCAAACACGAGACCTTGCGGAGGGATTCCGTGGAGCAATTGTGTGTAGAAACAACGTTAGCAAGTAGACCTTGATCTAAGAGTCTAACTACTAATATTAACCTAATAAGTTCATAAATCTTAATGCGTTTATTTAAATTACATCTAGAGTGAGCTACTACTAGGTGGTTTGGTAAATAGAATCCGGTAGTCGAGAACTTCCGTGTCCGGTGATACAAGGGATTTAGGGGTTTAGCACGGAGCTAGCTGCTTTACCTACGGTTGGTGATAATCTGTGACTAATAACAAGTAGTAAAGAACATAACTTGATTCATTGTTTCGTAACGAAGAAGGATTCTTTGATCTTGTCTCTCTTATTGCTTTCAACTTTATCTTTTAATTGCTTTGTTTATTTTCTTTTTGCTTTTTACACCCCCTTTTCGTGACAACTTTTACAACTATAATCTCGTGCTCCTCGTGGGATCGACCTTGACTACCCTATATTACTTGTTAATTAGGTAGTAAAGTATTAATTAATTTGTTGTGGTTACGACACGCATCAAATTTTGGCGCCGTTGTTGGGAGCAATGGATGATTTTAGTTGTTTTTATTTTTCTTTTGCTTTATTCTTGCTTTGTTGGATTCTATTCCGTATCTAACTTGGTTTTTGAATCTTATTTCAGGTCTTAGGTTTTCCATGTACGGTGGACAAGAGCAAGCATATTACAACAATCAATACGGTTTTCAACCTCAACATTATGACAACTTCCAACCATCCTTAGGATACAATCAAAACCAATATTTTGGCTATGATAAATTTTCTACGTAACCTTATGGATATTCTCATACATATCAACAACCTTATGACGGGTATGTAAGTGGACAATCACATGGATGGAAGGATAGTTATGCATCTAACAATTTGTTTTCTAGTAATGTGCAGACAGAGAATTTGGAATATACTCCTCTTCATCGTGTTTTTCCTTCACTTTTTCCAAAATAGGAGACACAGTCTAGAAACTCTATCAACAAAGTGGTAAGCGTGTGAACGTCGAAAACTTGCACGAGTAAATTATACAAATTGGAGGATGATGGGGACTCGGAAGAGCTTGTCGCAGAAATTAGTAGGACCATTCATATGGAACTTAAACGACGTCGGGATAAAGGTTATGAAACCGATGAAGATTCTTATTATGGTGAGTCTCAAAATGAAGATGATTGTGTTGAAAAGGACCAACTTTTGGAGACTTTTGAAGACGCTAGTGTAGCTTACTCGAGCCTTGATCTTAATAATGATCAAACACCTATTCAAAAGGTAGAGCTTGAGGAAGATGCATTTATTGCTTGGAAAAAATTTCTTAGGGAAAGATGGGAGTCCGCGGAAGTGTATGAACGTTCCGACAATGAGGAAGTTATTCCAACTCCGGATCATAATAACGATCCTTCACCTATTCAAAAGGAGGAGTTTGGATATCACTTGCCTATTGTTGTAAACGGTGTAACACCCGCATGTGAAGATCTTACAATCTATACCGATGAAAATCATTTTTGTGAATGGCCCGATTCCGATGATGAGAATGTTGAAGAGATGATGCTAGAGGATGAAACCACATTCATTGATTTTGTGGAAGACCCAATTGAACTTGCGAATGATTTTAATGATGCCGAGACTTTGGTTAAGGTAGAAAACGACGAAGAATGGTTGCAAGGTTTAATAGAGGACCACGATATACAAGAGGTAAGTAATTCACTCGAATTTTTTAGGGATGAGGAGGATTCTATAATACAAGAGATTGTGCAAGGTTTGTCTAACCCTTTGCATATTGATTCTTCTCCTTTACCTCTTATTGGTTTGAATGTATGTGCTTCGAAAGTATTTTTGGATGATTTTGTTTCTAGATATCCACCATTAGAAACACTTGATGCTAACACTATGCAGGTTTGCCAAGAGGAATACATGGAAGTTCCAAAATTCTATGTTCTTTATACACTTCCGAGTGTGGACGAGAATAAGTGTGGGGGAAATTTCTATCGAGCGATAATTTCACTATTGTTTTCTTGTGCTAATATTTGTATGGAGTTATTGTTTTCAAAACAGGTATTATGGGTGGATCCTCAAATTTTCAGATTGTTAGTATATGGGAATGAATCTTGCAAGAGCTAAGTCGGCCGTCGACTTTAAAACAAGCGCTTAATGGGAGGCAACCCATAGGTTTTGTATTTCTTATCTTTTTGCTTTTTGTTATTTCTTTTCTTGTTTCTTATCATGTTAAAATTTCCCACCTTGACTTTACTAGGAGGATTCAATTACATTGAGGACAATGTAAGGTTTAAGTGTGGGGGAGTGGTCAAGCATGTTTATCAAAAAAATTACAAAAAAATTAAAAAAGTTTTAAAAAAAAAAAAAAAAGTTTTACCTAAAACTTCAACTTTTAGAGATTTTAGAGTCACTAGCATACTTCTAGGTATGTTTACATAGAGATTTTGACCGACATAATTGAACTTGGAAATGTTAGAGAACTACATTCGGATTTCTTGCTTGTTTGAGTGTTAAATAATGGATTTAATCATGCCGGTGATGCGAATTTGGTGCAGGGAGAAGTGCATTATTAGAGTTGCTGATCAATCATTAGTGGAGACTACCCATATTCATATCATGAGAGGCACCGACCAGAAATTTTCCATATACTAAAGAGCTTCTTTTGAGTGTGTGTCACCGTACATTAATTCCGGGTAGAATGTTCGATTTGCAGTTAGCACAATTCTCTCTCGCGACAACAACGGATCCATAGAAACACTCTCATCATCAACAAGGAGCGACATCAAAATCTACAAGGAAAGTTGGAAAAGTTTATGGTTTACAAGCAACGGAACGAAAAAAAAAAAGAGCAAATTTCAAATACAAGTAAAGCAACATACAAATGAGCGGATTTTACATATATGTTGAGGACTTACAATACAATGAGCATAATTTTATATTCAAGTATGAAGACTTATTCATAAAAGCGAAGAAAATTAAAAGGTGAGAATTTTTGAAAGTTTATGATTTCAAGACGATACAAGTTGTGAAGAATCAAGTGGTAAAATACTTCTTCCACGGCCATGGTTTATTTTGTATTTAATTTCTCTTGTTTAAAAAAAAAAAAAAAAAAAAAAAAAAAAAAAGAGAGAAAAACAAGAGAAATATTTGTTCTTATTTTTTTTAATGAGCCGTGGGGAAGGAAAATTTATAAGGAGGTTTCAAGCGACAAGGTTTTAAGGTAAAAGAGTTATAAATTGTCAAGGATTTATGAAATTCAAGGGTTTATCATCAATAGTTGAAACCGAAGACGAAGACCAAGAAGACCAAGACGAGGAGCGGAAGACGTTTCTATTGGATGCCGTGAGAGTGGTGTTATCATAATTGGCGATCGGATGTGAAGGTGAGTAAGTAATCTCATCCTCGATAATAATGGTTGATTTCCTTTCGTAGAGATCGTTAGAAAAATGGTTTTTCAAAATATAAAAGATGTGGGTTTTTAAAAATATTCGGAAGTTGTCCTTCCCACCATTCAACGTGTTGCGGGAATTCTCTCTTCATTCCTACCTGCACACATGTGAGAACCATAAAAAAGCCGTCTTTTTGAGTGCAATTATCATAAAATCCTTTTTGGTGAGGCAGAAGTCGAGGCGAAATGCTTATTGATCGTTTCTCAAACACGCATTCTCTCATTATGGTGTGGTTATTTCTCACTCAACATTTAAGAATGAGAATATGTTCTTTAGTATTTCTAACTTCTTATTACTAGCATGCAGAAACTCTATGTCCTCATAACTTTTTGGATGCTTGTGACGCTTGAACGCTTTGAAGTTGTGAGTTTTTAGTTTGATTTGCTCGAGGACTAGCAAAGTCTAAGTGTGGGGGAATTTGATAGGCGTAGAATACACCTAATTTACTATCTAGTAGTTTATGCTTTCTTTGCTATTTTTCTTGTAAATTATGTATTTTACTCTTGTTTTGAGTTTTACAGCTACTATGGAGTCACACGGAGGAAAAGGAGAAGAAATCACCATATTTTAGCAAAAGGGTAAAATTGTCATTTCACCAAGGAGGGAATACTATATGGAGCCCAGCCAAGGTTAAGGGGTGACTCAAATTACTGAAGGAAGGACAATAACGAGCTTAAGGGGAGGTCAGAGAGGTGTCCCTTATCCAAAAGAAGGGAGTGAACTCTGACCCATACCCAAGCCCACATGTCTGAATCCACCCATACCCTAACCCAAGCCCATCCATCCATACCCTAACCCAAGCCCATCCATCCACACCCGTACCCGGATCCAGACCCAGCTGTTATAACCCTATCCTAATTGAGAAGATTTATTTCTCAATCATTTGCCTGAAATCGAGATACAAAGAGATGGCGCAGCCGTTACTAGTCGAGAATCGAGAGACTACAGAGATGACGGATTTGAGTTGGTCTTGTTGATAATCACTAAGAAGAAATCGAGAGAAATCGAGAGATGGGTCGTGGCTTTAGTGATGAATTAGAGACGAATCGACATCGAGTACAATCATTGTGAGAAATTATGGGATTGATGAATTCAAGCTAGGGTTCGAATGGGTTTGTGAGAGATCGAGAAGATAGAGATGATTCTGCCATCGATGGGTTCTTGCTGCTGTTGTGAGGCAGAGAGAGGAAATCGAAGATGAGTTCGATCTGGAGGTGATGTTAATGGCTGCCGCTGTGAGATGAATAAGAGATTCAGAGAATCGGGAAATGGGTTTCGATCTGATTGTTGTAGCCAACATTTGGTGCGATTCGGGGGTTTGAAGAAAGAGGCATTGAGTCGGAGAGGAGAACTGAATCAAGAGAGCTAATAGAGAAGAAATCAGACAGAGAGGGTTTGATGTCGCGTCTGAGAAATAGAGAAAAAAGGAATTGAAACTGTTGCCGTCGATTGTGAGCTGAATGTATGAGAAGAAATGGGTCTTACGGATAAGAAGAGCTGTGAGCTGATGTATGAGCAAATGGGTTTTTGAAGTCAATTGAGGCAAGAGAAGATGATAATAAAGATTGGGTTCGGAGATGATGGCGGTCTCGAGATGGTGTTGGAAAATGGGTTGCTTGAGTTACGAGAGCGGGAGCAGTAATGAAGCCGAGTTGATTGAGCTAAGAAGTAACAAAGAAATGGATTAGTGAGCAACCGGTGTGGTGGTTCTGGTAACGATGAGTTGATGTTGCATGATGCGTAACGCAACAATTGAGTGAAAGTACTTGTATTTGCGGGGAAAGCCATCTTGAATGAATTGAATAGATGTATGTTAGGTTCTTAATGAAGAAGACCAAAAGAGGCCCGAACTTGGCACGGAAAGTCTCAGTAAATAGCCGAAACGGCCAAATCATCCTTCCGGCGAGTCGACTCGGAGCCGATCCGGGACGAGTTCGATGACCGATCCCGGACGAGTTCGATGACCGATCCATTACTAGACTCATCCGAGTAAGACTCGAGAAGACCAACCGGAAGGCGACTCGTCTTGATTCAGCCGACTCAGTAGCTGACTCTCATCTGCCTTGACCCGCTGACTAACAGTTGACTGACGGTTTGACGTTTGACCGTTAGTCCTAACGGTGGACTGACGGAATATTCCGTCGAATATTCCACTGACGGAGAAATTTTCAGGTGGCCGGCGGTGAGGTTTTCCGGTCAAATTCCGGCCACAATCCCAGTTTTCCGGCGAACCAAAAATTCCAGAATTTTCTATGGACTTCTCTCATGGGTATGAAGACTTGGGCTTGGAATTGGATGGAGAATTGGACTCAAACTTGGAAAGAGAAGGTGGAAGAGTTGAGAAAAGCTTGGATTTGGAAATTGAATTGCAAAAGAAAAAGGATTCTATTCCTTGGAAGATTTGGAGAATATTGAAGCCTATAAATAGAGAAGTTTTCTACAACTTCTACACACATCTCTACACACACAACAATTCTCTCTTCTTTATTCTTTGTGTGAACTCTTTAACATGAGTAGCTAATTTTATTATTGATTGAGGATGAATTCCTAGTTCTTAACATATGATTTAAGTTTTTGTTTTCAATTCTATCTTGAAGTTTTTCACATGATTATCGTTTGTTTTTACTAGTAGGAATGATCTTAAAGACATTCATGATTGATTGATAGATTGTTTGGGTGGCCAACTAAATTGATTTGTTAATTTGATCTAAAGCTAGTGAAAGTTAGGAGATAAGTAATCGTTTCTTGACTCTTTACATAAGTAGCAAACACGAGACCTTGCGGAGGGATTCCGTGGAGCAATTGTGTGTAGAAACAACGTTAGCAAGTAGACCTTGATCTAAGAGTCTAACTACTAATATTAACCTAATAAGTTCATAAATCTTAATGCGTTTATTTAAATTACATCTAGAGTGAGCTACTACTAGGTGGTTTGGTAAATAGAATCCGGTAGTCGAGAACTTCCGTGTCCCAGTGATACAAGGGATTTAGGGGTTTAGCACTGAGCTAGCTGCTTTACCTACGGTTGGTGATAATCTGTGACTAATAACAAGTAGTAAAGAACATAACTTGATTCATTGTTTCGTAACGAAGAAGGATTCTTTGATCTTGTCTCTCTTATTGCTTTCAACTTTATCTTTTAATTGCTTTGTTTATTTTCTTTTGCTTTTTACACCCCCTTTTCGTGACAACTTTTACAACTATAATCTCGTGCTCCTCGTGGGATCGACCTTGACTACCCTATATTACTTGTTAATTAGGTAGTAAAGTATTAATTAATTTGTTGTGGTTACGACACGCATCAATCTTCTATTCTGCAACCTCATATTTTCCATCCTTAACTCATGGTTTTGCCTTGTTAAATTTGCACGTTCTTCCGCTTCTAATCGCCTTTCTTCATGTATTGTTTGCCTCAATACTTCTAATGCTGCGACTTCTTCATTTCTATGAATTGTTTCTCCCATCTCTTCTCGATTTCTCTCATCTTGTCCATTATTTATCAATTGTTGCACTTCTTCTCTTTCTTCCACAGAATCCGATCTCCATGTATGCACACTCACTCTATCATAATCTATTACTCTATTCGGTGCTGGTTGAATTGGTAGTTGAATTTGACCTTCTTCTCCATCTCTTGAGTTTATTCTTGATGGTTCACCTACTTCATTTCTCCTTTCTCCAGCTAATCTCCCGCTTCTTCTTACAATTGTTGGTTGTTCTGATGCATTCCTTCTTCTAGCCATTTCTCAATTTTAGTAAATTGTTGAAAATTATACGAAATTTCTTTCTTGTTACTCCTGATTCTTTCAATTCACAAGGTTGTTCTGATGCATTCCTTTATGTTCAACCGTTAGATTAAAACCTAAGATTTAATTTACACCCTTCCTTTTTCTTAACCCTAGTACTAGATATGGAATTTGGAACATGCAGAACTTGGAGGTTATGTTTATTTTTTTTGAATTTGTAATGTTTATGTTTTGAAATGTGCTTGTGTTAATTACATTGTGCAGGTAGGTTAAAATTCTACTGTGATTTTTTTTTTTTTTAAGATTTGAATTGTCAGTTTCAGAAAACTGACATACAGTCGGTTTTCCATTAACCCAATGGAACAAACCGAAACCGGCTAAAACTATTAAGAAACCGAACCAATGGTTAATGGTTCGGTGATGGTAATATTTTTTAGAAACCGATAGTATTGGTATTGGTTTGGTTTGGCTGGAAACCGAGCCGAAACCGACCATGAACAACCCTAACTAAACACAATTGATTCCATCCAGGTGAATCATGGCGACCCGAGTTTAATTCATATCGTAAGTGTATAAGATTACTTTAGATATTTTCCACTACTATTGTCAAGTGATATAGCGGTAGTAAGAATCGTTCCTATGAGGAGCTGTGTAATTAAGATGTTGTTCAGATTAACATCTAATAATAAAAGTAATCATTAAGGGAGCGGTTGATTAACTAATAAAATAATATATCAAAAAAGTTGATTAGCGAGTCTTGCGCCGCTATCGAACATTAACTCAATCAGCATACTTATTTATCCTACGTCAGAATCGTTCATCACCAACTGCAGGATAACATATACGCTTAGTTATCCCTAAAATTTCTTGTATCACCGGATAACAGGTACGCTTAGTCACCAGATTCTATCCATCCGAGCCACCAAGAAGTACGCTTTCAAGGTGTTAGAACACTGATCGATCGAACTCGCATGCGTTGCTATCTCAAGCATGTTTGTCAATATTAGTGATCAAAACTATAAGTCTTGATTTCTAGTCTACTTATAGATGTCTCGGACTAGGACATAGATTGTGTAGTTGAACCTTAGACTTCACGGCGTTCATCATTTGAAGACGAAGAACTACTAAGGGGAGCTTGTGGAACTTCATCAACAAAAGGTATGTGGAGACTGAAACTCATCTATCACTTGGAAAGTCTATTTCTACTCTATCTCCTATATTGAGACATAAGTCATGTTACGATATAGTTTTCTATTATACACATTTAAGAATTTCGAGCTGAGTTTAACTCGCTTACATATTTCTGGGAATATGTGTTGGAAAGCTTTCGCTTCGACCAAGTTCATCTTATATTCTTGACGCAAGTCAAAAGATGATCATGTGAAAATTGTCGAGTAACATCTTACATGGTTTGTGTGTGTTGATGGTGGTTTTTAGCTTATGTTTGAAATCGTAAAACCTTACATCTGATGTGACGTCACTCTGTAAGGAAATGGTGCCGTGAGTGCTAACCTCTCCACCGACATATTTATTGAGCCATTCAATATACTTACATAAAATTTATCCAGACTGGCGAATGTAGCAACCATCCCAGATGTTCTGTAAATTTCGGCGCCTTGCCTATATTCACTTAATATAAGTTCCTTTGAATGCCTTATATGCTATGTTCTCTGGCTGAACTCTTAACGTTGATATGGCATGACTATTTGTGTTCGCTCGTAGCAGAGTAGCACGAATTTCCAAATATCAAGGATAAGGTCTTTGCATAAGGTATTCAATCAGAAAAGCATGCTGCTCTCTGGCAATGAACTTAAAAGAACTCTGTGTCAACACATAGAGTTCAATCAATTGCTCTGACTAACTTGTAGAAGTTAGGGTTTTGCGCCTCGCGCAGTATATCAGACCTTGCTTGTCGAAATTAAGTCTAGGCGAACTAGTTAATCAATCCGCCATGGATTATCAGGTGCAAAAACTTGCCCAGAATCAGAAAACAGGGAGCCGCAACAGCAAAGGGAGGCGTGGCCATGCCTTAGGCCAACTGGCGCCACCTGCCATTGGCCACACCCCTTCCTAAGCCGGCCCTATTTCTCTCGACCAATCGTGTCGCCTCAAATTAGCCACGCGCACATAAGTTGTGGCTGGGCCCATACTCGCCGACCCCACTTCCCATCGACCAATCAGGTCGCTCTAAAGCCTTCACACTCTCACCAGAAGTGTATCTACTCCCATGCTTGGCCGGACCCTTTCCTCGGCCAATCAAGTCGCCCCAAATTTGCCATCATACATTAAAGGCCAAACGCACCCTGCCGCACCACCATACTAACTGGCAAGCCAAACGCGCCTTACCACAACAACATATTGATCGGCATGCCAACATGCCACTCTACCACGGCGCCAAAACCTAGCCTTGGCCACGCCGCCAAGCCCTATTTCTTACCACAACGCCAAACCTTAGCCTTGGCCACGCCGCCAAGCCCTAATTCTTACCAAGACGCCAAATCCTAGCCTTGGCCACGCCGCCAAGCCCTAATTCTTACCACGATGCCAAATCCTAGCCTTGGCCACGTTCCCAAGCCCTAATTCTTACCACGACGCCAAATCCTAGTCTTGGCCACGTCGCCAAGTCCTAATTCTTACCACGACGCCAAATCCTAGCCTTGGCCACGCCGCCAAGCCCTAATTTTGTCCACAGAGCCAAACCTTAGCTTTGGTCATGCTAAAACGCCACAGGCGTGGCCATGCCATAACGCCACTAGCATGCCGCTATGCCACGGATACTAGCACGCCGCTATGTCGCGGATACGCCATTGGCATGCCGCTATGCCATGGCTACGCCACTGGCATGCCGCTATGCCATGGCTCCACCAGGCGCTACTATGCCAATGGAGCCACTTCGCTATACAACAAGATGCGGCCATAATCGATGGCCACTCTTCCTCATGAGATGCAATCTCAGCCATCCAAGTTCGCCACTGAACTGACGGACTTGCGGCAAGTCCCAGGTAACCCGCTACACCATGCGCCACTATGCTAATGACGCCTCTTTGTTACTCAACAAATATGTGGCCATAATCAACAGCTACCGTTCCTCACGAGATGTAATCTCAGCCATTCAAGTTCGCCACCAAACTGACGGACTTGTGGCAAGTTTTAGGTGGCCGACCAAGGCAAGCCTAATAGCATCACATGCTATTTTCCTATGGCAAAGTCTCTTGACTTTGACTTGCCACACATAGAAACCTGCTACACGTTTTCCACGAAAATACTCGAGACATCAAACATGTCACAAACTGGGGGATACTCATCAGGGTATTGGTCTGGCGGTTTACACCATGCGGCGTGCAATGCACCCGTTACGAGAAAGTGTCATGAAGTAGGACAATTAGTGGTGGGGAAAAGTAACAATATAAACAATTCATTTCCTTCATCATGGAAGCGTAATGACTGACGGTTGCACGAATTCACTTCCCTCATCATGGAAGCATAACGTCTGACGGTTACACGTTACTCTATTCTTCCACCACTCAATCGCCTCCACTTCCTATGAGATCAGGGTACGTTTCAATATGACTTGTACAAATAGGCTTCACCTATTTTCACCAAACAACAAGTTTTGGTCGGCAACAATACAGTATCTAGAAATCACCCGGTAGCTTTCCATTCTATTAACCAGTTCTACTTCCGATACAAGTCATAAAACAAACCACACCTTCATAATCAACGATTCTGGTCTCAACACTCTCTTCGCTTCCCTCCCTAAGACCAACCCTTCTCCTTCACTTTGTGACCGAAGCAAGCCTGGAACGACCATTTCTTGGTTTAGGCCAGGATTGTACAGATTGATCTCTCGAATCAAAAGTACTCCCGTGCAGTGCATTATTTAGGGTTTAGATTCGTTTCTCACACACACACCCGAAATTACCAAAATCAGCAGAAACAGTTTTTACCCACAAACAATTGGCGACCACAGTGGGAGATTAATATCTCGGTTGCAAATTTAACTCTCAATTCCATCATCCTACCAGTAAATGCAATGCTTCGAAGCGCATCGTCCAAGAAAAGATGGATTCAGGAGAATTACGTTTGGGGACTAGAGACTCTCTGCCTTACCGCGGATCGACATGAAGATGTTTCACGGACAATAAAGAATGACTGGGGACTTTTCGCGGCAAGGAGGGCGTCACATAAAGACTCGGATTTACTCCCTGAATATTCAGTTTTGGTGAAAGGCACTAAAGCGAGTAAGTTTTGCCAGACAATGTTTACACGATCTATTGTTTGGGTTTTCACATCTACAATGGAAGCCAATAACCCAATCATCCCAAGATTTCATATCTTTCCCTTTCTCACACAACATTCACGGTTCCAATTTTCCTGAATGATTTTGCTGCTTACATTCGCAAGTCAGATTTTGACATATTGATTGATCAAAAGGCAATTATTCCAAAATAATCCAAAAAACTCTTGTAAGAAGCAATTATCTATCAATCCAAAAACCAGAAAACCAAACCATAAACTAGGCGTTTCTTTTGCCTTTCAAAAAAAAAAAAAAAAACCTAAGAAAGAAGTTCAAAAAATAAAGGTATTCAAGGAAAATTTCCTAACAACGGCTCGCTCTTCTTGGAGAAAATGTCCTTCATGCTTTGAAGAGCCGCCTGCTTCAGCTTCAACTCCTGGGACAACTTCTCGACACGCCTCCTGTTGAGTAATCAAATCCATGGAAAGACCATCAATCGCTTGACCTGCAGCCTTTGGATCTCGGAAAATCCCTCACAGAACCAGGAGGCTTTAAACTCAAAGTTTACACACATATCCCGATGGAATTCTCAGCTTTTGACTACGTCTCCAGAAACAGTGTGTCCAGTCACGCCGCACATGTCGTGAATTGAAGATAAGGTTTCCTCCACGCGCTTAACCAATGCAAAGCGACTATCAACCTTCCTGGTCATGGCGATGTGCCCATACCTTTTCCATATCTTGGTATATAGCTCCGCATACTTCACGGGCACACTGAATCCTCCAATCAACACGTGACCTTCAAAACGAGCCTCGAATGGAGGATCCAAGATGACACCTGCGGCTGGATGTGCGACTAGCAAAGACTCTTTGGGAACAATCACACCCGTCGTCACGACATCATTTTCTGCCATGGGAGATACAACAACATCTTCATGATGATCAACCTCCATCTCAAGATCACCAGCGGGTACGGTTTTCATGACTGGAGACACTATTACACCTTCATTGCCGTGGATCTCCATCTCAGAGTTATTTTCAGAAACAACCTCTTCCTGTAAATATCACCAATTAATTAGTTATTCAGTATAAATAAATAATCCAAGAGAAAAGTGTGGAAAACTCATCTGTGGGCCCACTGGGACTGGAAGAAGACTCGCCGCTACTCTCTGAAGTACTTTTCCCATCATCTCCGGTTCCTGAACTTTCTTCTTCTTCATATTCCTCTTTGATGTTAAGGGGCTCAGTATCGCCAGATTTTTCTTCAGGAGGCCCCTTTTTCTGGCCATGTGCGAGCTTGGTGAAGGCGTTTACCTTGTTAAGACCCTGGGTCAAAAAAGGGAAGAAATCTTCAGTGGCGACAATTCAAAATATTTATCCAATCAACCAAAGCAGTAAGAAAACCATATGTACTTGCATGTTGGAAGAACCGAAAGTCACAAGAGCCGTCGAATCCGTTTGGAAGCCACCTGCACGATTTTTTGACCTTTGCTCCTTTTTCCGGGGACTGTCCACATCCGAGCTAGAGGATTTTCGCTTGCCCGAAGGAAGCTGTTTCAACAATTTATGCTTTGCCAGAACCGCAGAAGAAGGTTTTCCACGTGGCTTTGTCACAACATCCTGCACGAACTGATGAATGGCGAGGAACTCATCTTTCCATAAGATGTTATATTTGGGAGTTGTCACATGTTTTCGTTCTGAGAGCAAGAAGGGAATACTTTTATCCGGTGCAAAGACGTTGTAATCAAGAATAACGGGTAACGATTCATCTGGAGCTGTCAGCGGGCGATGGAATGGGACTCCCTGATCAAAGCCCATATGTCGAGAAGCCCTGTCAATATTGTAAGGGACTAATCCACAAGATCCTCTGAAAAGAGATGGCACATACCCAGGTATGCAGCTTCGCAAGAACACAGTTTCTCCAATGCTCATATTCCCGTCAGCAGAATGCAATATCACCTTTGGTACGGAAGCAAAAGTGTCTGGTTGAACTATGGAGGCGTGGACTGGAGCCCAAGGACGCAAGTTAACCGATGTGCGTTGTCAAGAAAATCAATGAGCTTTGAACCAGGTCTTGGACACCTCTCCAACCAACGAAGTATCCTAGAACCGCCATATGCATCAGGAAATGAGGTTCTCGGGTTAGGAGCGTAATTATTGAAATTCTCCCACAACCATGCTTGAAGAAAGGCGACGTGGATATACGAGTCTACTTTCATATACCCATTAGAGACGTACATGTCTGCTACTAAGTGATCCAGATGAGTGTACAAAGATCCAAGAAACAGACTGCCGATGGGAAGAGCAACGCCTTTCGCTAGTTTGATAGCAAATTTGATGAGTTTGTGTCTTATCTCCTTCATGCCAGAGCCATCATCAAAAAAATCTCTGGATAGCCACAAAATTAAAAATGCAGCAACATGGAGTGTATCATCCAGCACTTGATCCGACTCCGGCTCATCGGGAACCACTCGGACACCCACCAGTTATAGAAGCACTTTTCCTCATAATTCTTTGATCATATCTCGCCGCTTTTGTGACCAAAGTGGCGTGTATTTCTTCTTCTTCCTCGAGACAAGACAAGACATCAAGTTTCCTAATTATTGGAAGATTCAATGTAATCGGCCACGCTTTCCAAAGAAATAGTCATCTCACCCCATCTACATATAGCCGTGTGAGTTTCCGGACACCATCTGGAGATGAAAGTAATCAAGCCTGCAATGTCTTTTCTGATTTGAAGTGCCGCAGACGCCATGACAACATGCATGATTTTCTCCTCAATTAAGTTGGCCTTTACGTGGTCGCGGCTCATCATAAATTTCATCCACTTATCATAAGAGCGCAATGGACTATGACAGATTTTGAAGTCAATTGGAGAAGCTGAGTACTCTTTCTTCTGAATACAAAACCTCATTATACTCCCCAGGCGATCGATTGGACTTCTCCATCATTCTCTCGAATCGATCGGAAGAGTTGCCACGAATTTGGGATGGGTCCTTGTAATTGTAGCGGATTTCGTAAAGAACTCATCATCTGTGTTTGGCTTGGAGTTGTTAACATTTCTCGATGTGGCGGCAGAACTGCTTTCAGGTGACATCTTAACAAAATTCCTTATGCTTTTGAAGTAACTACAACGAAGCAAAACAGAAAAATTACTACTTTCATGGAAAGCATAAAGTCAACGACACATTTTCTACGGAAATTCCCCCTTTGGCCGTATTTTATAGCACTCACGTCAAAAAAAAGAAAGAATAGGGACTGATGCTTGCTCAACGAGATATATATGTGATGTCGCGGGAAAATATGCTCTTAGCCAAAACCCGACAACATTGTGAGGAATATGTTTTTGGACGAAATCGTACAAGGCCGCGGGAAGTATGCTCTCAGTCATATCACGTTTTGCCGCGGGAGTTATGCTCACGAACAAAAGGAAACCATACAACTAGTTTTCATGGAAAAGGGAACAGATGGCGTTGTCCACACGTACATGCTTGCCTAACATGATGATTGTTTTCGTTGTGATTAACGCTACTACAATAATATTAGCAAAAAAGAATTATTCATATTGAAGTGTTGTTACAAATTCATGGAGGTCATGCCTATGGCTAGGGTTTACACCAACACAGAAGATCAAACAAAAGAAGAAACATTAAGAAACATACCTAAAATACGCTCGCCCACTTTTGCTGATGTTCTCTCCACTGGTCCAAGTATTTGACGCTAGCACCAAGGTGTGGAAACAAAGCCAACGATACAAAAGTAAGGAAGATGGGTAATGCCTTTTATAGGCATGGTGTTTTGGAGTTCAACTAAGGAAGGGTTTCCCTTTTGGGACACGCACAAAAGAAAGCAGCTGGGCCCGCGGTGTTGACGTTCCACGACGCTAATCTCCACGGCCAAAGCCATCAGCGCCATCCGCCACGCCAAGCTAGCCGCGCCATCCGCCACGCCAAGCTAGCCGCGCCCATCCGCCACTCCAAGCTAACCGCGCCCATCCGCCATCCCAAGGTAGCCGCGCCATCCACCATTCCAAGGTAGCCGCGCCATCCACCATTCCAAGGTAACCGCGCCATCTACCTTTCCTATCCAACTAGCGCCCGTTCTTTGTGCCAAGTTACAATGTCACCTCTGCTGATCAATAGCCAAAGCTGTAGCACTGATGCCAATACTGTAGGAGCAGAATATCGCAGCAACCTTCACTTGCGAATTATTAATGACGCAACTTAATAATGTCGCAGAAGAAATATTAGAAACGACGCAACAAATGACATTAGCTTAAATATGAGAAAGGTGTGACGATTCCGCGAAGAGTCAAGAAGACTTGCGAAGACTAACATTTGTAGACCTGCGAATGTCGCAAGGTAAATCCGAAATTAAGGAAAATATTAGTTGTACATGAGCTGTCATCCACTATGTAATATCCTATATAAAGAGAAAGGCAGGAGAGAGAAAAGGGAGGAGACACTTTAGAGAGGTTAGACATTTTAGAGAGAGATTATTAATTTTCTTTATCATCTTCTTCCCCAAAAAACTAGATCTAGAGCTCTACCAAATATCCATTAATGGAGATTGTAAATGAAATACTAATGTAATCTCAATAATCATAGTGAAGAACCATGGATGTAGATCACATTGATCGAACCATGTAAAAAATCCTTGTGTCCATTTTATAATTTTAGCACTTTAATTTTTATTTTGGTTATGAAAAAGATTTAGATCTAGAAAATATTATAAGGGGTGTGTTGTGGGATTTCCTGCAACTACAAATACCCCATAACCAAACCGAATTTATGCAAAACCACCAATACAGGGATCACGGATTCCTCATGCCTTCCGCTAAAGGTTAGTTGAATTTCTTCGACAATCTCTTCACGTCTTGTCCTTTCTATTTTACTCTTGTCTGTCACCATCTCATGCTTACCCCGTAACAACGCCGCTGTTACGTGCTAAGCAGGGGACTTAATGTTGATGGTGGTTTTTAGCTTAGGGTTGAAATCGTAAAACCTTACATATGGTGTGACGTCACTCTGTAAGGAAACGGTGCCGCGAGTGCTAACCTCTCCACTGGCATATTTATCGAGCCGTTCAATATACTTACATGAAATTTATCCAGACTGGCGAATATAGCAACCATCCCAGAAGTTCTGTAAATTTCGGCGCCTCGCCTATATTCACTTAATATAAGTTCCTTTGAATGCCTTCTATGCTATGTTCTCCGGCTGAATCCTTAATGTTGATATGGCATGATGATTTGTGTTCGCTCGCAGCAGAGTAGCACAAATTTCCAAATATCAAGGATAAGGTCTTTGCATAAGGTATTCAATCAGAAAAGCATGCTGCTCTCTGACAATGAACTTAAAAGAACTTTGTGTCAACACAAAGAGTTCAATCAATTGCCCTGACTAACTTGTAGAAGTTAGGATTTTGCGCCTCGCGCAGTATATCAGACCTTGCTTGTCGAAATTAAGCCTAGGCGAACTAGTTAATCAATCCGCCATGGATTAGTAGGTGCAAAAACTTGCCCAGAATCAGAAAACAGGGAGCCGCAGCAGCAAAGGGAGGCGTGGCCATGCCTTAAGCCAACTGGCGCCACCTGCCATTGGCCACACCCCTTCCTAAACCGGCACTATTTCTCTCGACCAATCGTGTCGCCTCAAATTAGCCACACGCACATAAGTTGTGGCTGGGCCCATACTCGCCGGCCCCACTTCCCTACGACCAATCATGTCGCTCTAAAGCCGACACACTCTCACCAGAAGTATAGCCACGCCCATGCTTGGCCGGCCCCTTTCCTCGGCCAATCAAGTCGCTCCAAACTTGCCACCATACATTAAAGGCCAAACGCACCCTGCCGCGCCACCATACTAACTGGCAAGCCAAACGCGCCTTACCAAAACAACATATTGATCGGCATGCCAACATGCCACTCTACCACGGCGCCAAAACCTAGCCTTGGCCACGCCGCCAACCCCTAATTCTTACCACGGCGCCAAAACCTAGCCTTGGCCAAGCCTCCAAGCCCTAATTCTTACCACGACGCCAAATCCTAGCCTTGGCCACGCTGCCAAGCCCTAATTCTTACCACGACGCCAAATCCTAGCCTTGGCCACGCCGCCAAGCCCTAATTCTTACCACGACGCCAAATCCTAGCCTTGGCCTCGTCGCCAAGCCCTAATTCTTACCACGATGCCAAATCCTAGCCTTCGCCACGCCGCCAAGCCCTAGTTCTTACCACGACGCCAAATCCTAGCCTTGGCCACGTTGCCAAGCTCTAATTCTTACCACGACGCCAAATCCTAGCCTTGGCCACGTCGCCAAGCCCTAATTCTTACCACAGCGCCAAATCCTAGCCTTGGCCACGCCGCGAAGCCCTAATTTTGGCCACAGAGCCAAACCTTAGCTTTGGCCATGCTACAACGCCACTAGCATGCCGTTATGCCACGGCTACTAGCATGCCGCTATGCCGCGGCTACGCCATTAGCATGCCGCTATGCCATGGCTCCACCAGGCGCTACTATGCCAATGGCGCCACTTCGCTATACAAAAAGATGCAGCCATAATCGATGGCCAGTCTTCCTCATGAGATGTAATCTCAGCCATCCAAGTTCGCCACTGAACTGACGGACTTGCGGCAAGTCCCACGCAACCCGCTACGCCACGGCTACGCCGGAAACAATAAAGCAAGATAACAATAGTTTTTCTTAACCGGAAACAATTGAATCACACACACATCCATACACAAATAATGGAATAAAACATCAATTGTACCGAAATTTTGTTAAGCAAAAGCAATAAATATACGCAATAAAATCAGGATTTTCTTAAACAGGAAAACGATTAACTAACAAAGTCGTTACCTCAATTTTCGCATCCTCTTCTCCAATATGTTTGCATCTTCTTTCCAGGGAGAATTGATACCGAAATATCATTATGTTATCATTCTTATGCAAAACAAAAGAATAACAACAACCAACCTTTACCGGAAAAAGGTTGAAAACCGGTTTTAACTATTGCAAGCAAAAGTTGAAACCCCGAAATACATATGATTTTATGCTAAACCAAACGATTCAACATATTATGACTTTTTCACATATTGTTTCAATCGAGAACCCTCATGATCCTTTGATAAAGCCTACCAACATGGGATAGAACTTAATCCTGCTGAACCAAAAAGTCACCCAAACCATAAGGGTTCACAACATATGAGATTGAATATTAGGGTCATGAAAACCGAAATCAATCATCCCATAAACATACATAGCAATAAGATAACGCATTCAAGCATAGGATATGTAAACATAAACTATCACAAGAAAAATTATAAATCAAATAATTTTATTCATAATAAGATAGTTTTATTCATAATAGACCTAATACAATTATTGAAAGAAATAAAAAACTGATGTCTATTTTCTCATTTTTGAAACTCTAATTTCAACCTTTTAGAGTTTCCTTCAAAGTTGAAGTCGGATTAGAGGATTTCACCGGATTCCAATCATCTTCTATAATTACTAGTCTTGATTCAAGACTAACAACATTGTCATTACTTCCTTAACTTCCTTTCGCAAATCCTTTTCCATGTTCCTTACTTCACATAAGATTAGATCTTATTTTAGTGAAAGATTCTTGAGAAGATTATCATTGAGAGAAGAGATCTCTTCATTAGGAAAATCTTGCTGAAGTTCTGGAGATGAATCAGAATCGCCATCAGAAGACTCGAGACGAAGTTTCTTGTTAGGAAACAATATAGTCCAGACTTTTTCGGTTTTGCGAGAGTTGCAACTAGAGGTAGACATTCTGTCGAATCTCTATAAAAATGAAGTAAGAGGTCTTCCCTCTTATAAGTTCTAGAACTTTTTTCTCAAAATCTTCGAGAATATTATTTCAATTAAATTCTTAACCGAAAAATCATTTTTAGAAATATTTTAGTCCAAATATTTACATTTATATCCTTACTATATACTTTTGAGGGTAACAAGTAAGGATCCATGATAACCAGTTAGCTTGTCACTTTTTGGTTGTTGAATTTTCTTCCCTTGAAGATTTCAACATTCTTACATATTTGAGGAGACATTACGTTTGAACTTTTAGGTTCAAATTTTAATCTTGATGTAAGATCTTGATGTTCGAAAAACTTGTTCTCCATTTTAGAAGAGATCTTTGATCTACACTTAGATCTTGATTTTCCGGTTTTATACAGTCTCTCTCTCTGTTTAGTATCAGGACATTGCCTTTGATAATGCCCTCTTTGCTTGCACAGGAAGCAAACACCAAAAGTATTATGTTTTCTGGATCTAGATTCCACAAATTTATTTAGCCTTAGCTTTTTATCTCTTGATACATTCATACCAGGTGATGACTTTCCAACGCAATTGAGTCTATCTCTCAGTTTCTGATTTTATGCTTTTAACTTCCTTATCTCATCTTGACAACATTTAATGTCGAGAATGAGTTTAGATACTTGTACTTTTTCGGTACATTGAGATACCTCGATTTTCTCCAGTCGCTTGTTAAATTTTTCTTTATTATTCAGAAAACTCCGTTTGAGTTGATCAAGCGATGATTTTATTCCAATGATGTCAGATTCAAGAAGATTAGTTCTTTTATCCTTACATGGAAGTGTTTCTTTGAAAATCGAAGGAGCAAACTCTTCTTGAGTATCTAGAGTTGGAATGATTTCAGAATCATAGACTTCAGCAATGGTTGCGATATGATCTATCATGTTAACTTGATCATCCTCATTAGGACAATAATCAAGTGTGGCAGTGTAAGCGTTCCTCTTCCACTGTGTGTCCTTGGTTGGACAATCTGGAGAAATATGACCAACCCCTCTACACTTGCAGCATTGAGGAATAATATCATCATCATCCCAAGTGTCTTTATGTTTATGTGAAGGAACATGTTTTCCTTTTGACACAGGTGATTCTCTTTTCCGGTGTCTCAACAGTTTCTTGAATCGTTGCGTAATAAGAGACAAATGATGATTTATTTCAGCTTCATCTTCAGCAGTCTGATCTTCCTGATCTTCGAAGTTTTTCGAAAATTGAGTCGGAACCCTTTTTATGGCTTTGTAGGCCAGATTGTCTTTTTGTTTAGACAGATACTCCAGATCAAATATCTTCAGTTTTACAACTAGGGAACTTCTAGATAGAGAGGACAGATCATTAGCTTCAATGATTGCATGCTTTTTCGAATCGTACCTAGATGGCAACGATCTGAGAATTTTGTATACTATATCCTTTTCAGAAATAGTCTTTCCAAGAGAGAAAGAAGCATTGATTATCTCAGAGAGTTTAATATGAAACTCTTCAAAAGTATCGTTGTCATCCATTCGAAGATTTTCCCAATCGGACATAAGAGTTTGAAGTCTAGCTTCTTTCTCTGATGTTTTTCCTTCGAATGCGATCTGAAGATTATCCCAAGCTTCTTTCGAAGTTTGACATGTTGATACATGATGTTGTAAATCACGACTTACAGCATGTATAATAACATTCAAACCATCTGAATTCTGCTTAGCAAAATCCTTTTCTTCGTTTGAAAAATCCACTAAGCATTTAAACTCAGTTTCCGAATTTTCTACCTTTAGGTAATTATAACCATCGACGACTAGTAGCCATGTATTAAAGTCTCGTGATTGGAGAAAAGATGTCATAGCAGATTTCCACCATAGATAGTTTGTTCCTTCAAATCTTGGCGGTACGTTAATTGAAGTCGATTCATGAGAACTCGAGTTCATTCTTATAGGTTGGATCGCACCAAACACAGATTGTTAGATCTTTTTGTGTTTGCCTGCTCTGATACCAATTGAAAAGATGGGGGTACCCAAATATACCTCAATCTAAATCTTTTCCACCTATAAGTCCTTTCTCTGAAAGTGATTGTCTACGGACTGAGTCGAGACAATGCAACTAATCGGTTCACACTTCGTGTGATTGTTTATGGATACGAGATCGAGACAATACGACAACAAGATAACTTGTGTGATTGACTATGGATACAAGATCGAGACAATACAACAACGAAGTGTGTTTACTTGATAAAAGTTTCGGACTTAACCAAACACAATAGGATTACTATCAAGTAAATAGGAATTAACGTTTGTGTAATTTACTTTAAATTATAATAACAACAATTATAATTGTGGAAAATAAAAGTAAATGACACAGCAAGATTTTGTGAACGAGGAAACCGCAAATGCAGAAAAACCCAGGGACCTTGTCCAGAATTGAATACTCTTAGGATATACTAAATCAAACCAACTTCGTATAGTTGAGACCAAGCAACTAAACCTATAGTTCACTTAGTTCCGTCTTTATTCCCACGCCTCCAACTTGTAATAAGTCACGTACTTGGAACAATTCCTTTGGTTCGTATTCCAAACAGTAAAGGAACAACAAATCTGTTTGGTGGCAGCTCTTTTCAACCAAGTGATGTGAGTTCGACAAAAGGCTCTTCTGTTTATCCCAATAAACTCCTTTGTCAGGTCCTTAGATCTATCTAATAACAACTACGAAAGTAATTGTCTAGATTTTGCAATCAATACTTTTAATCACAAAGAATTTTATTGATGCCGATCTACTCAACTAATCAATCCAATCTACCACAAGGATAAACCGATTATAGTTGGATCCTCTTTAACCGAAACAAGTATTGTGCACACCAAAGATTATGAACCCAAATCAGAAATCTTCTAAGTCTTGTTTGTCTTCAAATCTTCTTAGATCTTCAATAAACACCTGCATACAATCAACTTGAATCTCTTGTGATCAATCACGCATTTAACGAGTCCGTTAACAATGGATTATCACAAGACGTATTTAGATCTACAAACAGTCTAAAGATCCCCGTCGAAACTTCGATCTAGTTTGAGTGAATCTTATATCAGAAGAGAAGATTCTCAAGCATAAACAAACTAGGTGCAATCAAAGTTCAACCGTTAGTCAATCAAATCAATCGAAAACTAATAATAAACCGCAATTATCTAGTTTCCCACCAACGGTACTAATAGAGCTTCTCAATCCCAAAGAAGTCTTTAAACCGAGCGGCCGTAAGAGATTTCGCCTAATTAGGTTACTTTCATCTCCGAATAGGCGGCTCCACCAGTAACAACACAACTAGGTAGTTTTGCTGGCTCTGAGGATTAGTTTGCTCAAAATGCAAACTTTGATATTTATAGACCAAGGAAGTTTGGACACCAAGGAATTTCCAAAACCGAAAATATTCTCAAGATATGCACTATATTTCCAAATTCGGTTTCCATAATTCCTGAAATGCTTTGTCCAAACATTGACCGAAAATCTCTTAGAAAATCTCCAACTAGTAAATGCACATTACTAATTTTCATTTTCCAAAAATAAAATTAAAAACCTTAAATAAAAGATTCTCAATTTATTTTTTCGATCCGAGATTTTCCTTTAGCTATTAAGGAATATCTTTGAACAATAAAAGATAAGCGTTACTGCACATGTTCAAAGTATGTCGACATCTTAACTTAGTAAATCATCTTTCATATTTACTATCTTGGAATCGATTTGCCACACTTCCAAACAAGTTTAGAATTGGTTCATCTGACTTCCAAGAACTATGTGATTGATTATGAACACTCAATCACCAATCATGGGTTTCACGGTTCTACCAAAACAAGTTTCGGTTCTACCTCCATGTGAGTACTGGATTTAGTCACACTAGATTTCCAAAATTCGGTTGACTAGGTACTAGGATCGGTTCCCACATATATATGGTATATAACTTGTATTTGTTGCACATGTCCATAGGATCGGTTCCCAATATCTAAAAACGTGTTGCACATGTTCATAGGATCGGTTCCCAATATCTAGAAACGTGTTGCACCTCTTACAAGGATCGATTCCCCTCTTGTGATTGGTTGCACCTCTTACTAGGATCGGTTCCCCTTTGCCTAGAGTTGGTCATACCAATAACACTAAATCGATCATACCATCTCAGGTGATTACTTAAGAACATAAACAAGTCATACCAATACAAAAGTCAGGCCTTGTGAATAGTTTTACCAAGAACATAAACAAGTCATGAGCGGTTATACTAATCACACATATTGGTAGTTCAAAAGATATGCAATGAATAACAATACCAATAAGCCTAGCGAGTTCCCTTTCGATTCACAAAACAAGTTCATGAATTCACTCCTTTAAACGAATGTAAAACATTATTTCTTAGGATGAAATCTTCACCTCATACCCATACATAATCACAATAGCATTCAAACGATTATGTTGATGTCTTATATACGAAGTTCAAAAGATAAGCGTTATACTTTGTATTGTATTCCTTAATACTACGTCTAACTAGAGTGTAATCATTCATGCTTCACAATTATGTTTTTAATATGCACGACTTGAAAGATACATTATGGAATGAAACAGTTCAAGTCATATATCACTAACCTCAAGTGGAAGGATGATGTTGTCGTTGTAGCTCCTTACTTCTTCACTTCTTCAAGTCTTCGTAATACTTGTAATGTCTCATATCCTAATACTTTCAAGCTAACCTATACGAAGTTGACTCTAGTACATAATCAAGCGACTCTTTAAATGACTTTTGGTTCACTAAAATATGACAACCAAACTTGATATACCAACGCTTGGTAGGTTCAACCGAGCTATGCTCTAACAGTTTGCATACTTGAAGGTTAAAGTTCTAAAATCGGTTGTGTACATGTACATGAACTTAAACATATATATAATAAGGAATGCAATCTTTGAAAACCGTGGCTATAATATTCATGAATTGATTCGAGTGAATCAAACCAATTTTGCTTCAATTTTGTTCTTGTATACTTCTATGAGAATATATCAATTGAACAACTCTTTAACTAGTTTTATTTGAGTCATTTGAACTAGTTATGGTTAATGAATAAGGTTGATATGAGAGTGTTCATATGGATAACTTTGGTTAACTATTATTGAGCCAACATGGTGTACACGTTTAGGTACGGTTACATAAACCTAAATGAGGGTACATTTCATTTATGTATAACAAGCTAAGTTCTATCTAACAGTTTAAAGATATTAACTTGGTTGAATCAAGTTCTTCATCTAACGTTGAATATTGAATGCTTTGTTACCAAGGCAACTTAGATTGTAAACCCTGATTTGAAAACTATATAAAGGAGAATCAGAGAATCGGGAAACCTAATACCCACACTTCTATGTGTTACTAGTTGCATAGCTAGAGTCGATTCTCCTTTAACCTTAGGTTTCTCACGAGACCCTGTAGGTTAACGACTTGAAGACTTCATTGGGATTGTAAAGCCAAACCCAACTGTTTCCTCTGTAGTTGTGTGTTCTGATCTTGCCTGATTCTATCGTATGAGTACTATCTTCTCTAAGATTTGCTCGAGATTTAATCTTCGATAGGCAAGATAAAAAGTAACCACAAACACCTTCGTTTCATCGTTTGTGATTTCACAATATCTAGTTTCGCTTCCATACGATTTAGATTATTATGAGGTGATTGATAATACTAGGATGTTTTTCGGGAATATAAGACCGGTTTATCAATTGGTTCCTGTTCACCTTGATTTATCAAAATACGGAACAAAACTCATAGGTATTTCTATGGGAGACAAATTTATTTATTCCAATAGACTTTTCTTTGTGAGGCAGATTTGTTTATCAAGTCTTCGACTATGGATCGCAGAAACTCTTGGTTGTGGGTGAGATCAACTAAGGGAATCAAGTGCGTAGTATCCTGCTGGGATCAGAGACGTAAGGAACGTAAATGTACCTTGAATCAGTGTGAGATTGATTAGGGTTCAACTAAAGTCCAGTACGAAGTTAATTGGCAGTAGGCTAGTGTCTGTAGCGGCTTAATACAATGTGGTGTTCAAAGCTGGACTAGGTCCCATGGTTTTTATGCATTTGCGGTTTTCCTCGTTAACAAAATTCTGGTGTTTGTGTTATTTCTTTTCCGCATTATATTTTGTTATATAATTGAAATATCACAGGTTGTGCGTTGAATCGATCAATTGGGAAATCCAACCTTTGGTTGTTGATTGAAATTGATTGATCGTTGTACATTGGTCTTTGGTACCGTTCAAGTTACTACTCTTATATTCAATCGGGCTCGCAAATTTCTATTTGCTGATTGCAGATTGAATTGAGAGATAGAGATATAAACTCTTTGATATACTTTTCTAAAGATTGAGTCTGACTGTCTAGTTGATTCTATTTAAAGTATATTATAGTAAGTCCTCTCATATTTCCAAACGAATTGTTGGGTGTGGTTGTTGTACCCCCGCATTTTCAATTGGTACCAGAGCAGGAAAACACATTAAAGACCTTATAAGTTTGTGTTTGTAGCGATCTGATATGGACAGAAGTGATATCTCTGATAAACGACGCTTTAAATAAAAGTCTTGTTTCTATAAAATCTATTAAAGAGAAAGATTTGTCAATCTCGAATATAGATGAACCCAGTGTTCCCATGAAATAGACTTGCATTGACAAGTGTTTCACCGACTATCTTACTGACGAGTCTGACTCTGAAGTTGAAAGGAATGCAGCAAAAGAGAGTGCAGTGATTCTAAAACTTGTTAGAATCCAGGCTGATAGTGTCAATCGGTTGAAGCACAAAGTTAATGTTCTTGTTGGTATGATAAATGAGCGTGACTCTCTTCTTAATGTCATACGTGAGGAAAACGCCTCTGTCTGTCCTTCACAGACCTTGCATGAGGGAAAACTCAAAGTGGATGCTTTGGAAACTAAACTTCTTTTGAGTAAACTCTCTATTCAAGAATGTAACCTTTCTGATGAAGCCATTTTTCTTTACTCTATCCCTGACCCTATGGATAACAATGCTCTTCTTGATCACCTCAACAATTCTTTGAACAATTTTTCAAATGACAAGATTAAATCTCTTCCTATAAATGAACTTCAATCCAAATTTCACCTCTTAGAAATTGATCATAGATCTAGTTTAGGCTTAGCCAACCAATTTAAGCGTCTCTATCTTAATTCTAAAGAAAAAATTAATACTTTAAGAACCAAAATTAGTGATCTCATAGATGATAAAGATCGCATCGCTAGACAAGGTGCTCAAGCATTAGCGAAATTCCAAAAGACTCTTCTTGAAGTTCAAATTGAACGAGATGAATCTAACTGCAAAAATGCTATACTTAGCGAAAGAGAGAATCAAATTCGCTCCTTTCTTCTCATAAATAATGACGATGAATTTGCTTGGGCTGCAAAAGTTCTAGATGACGCCAGAAATAATTTAGGTGTTAATGTTAGTCTTCAATCTGAGCATACGGCCTTGGTTAGGGATATGATTTCTGACAGAGAAGGTTGTTAATTGTTCTTCTTTATTTAACTGTTTGTCTTTCATGAAATTTTCGTTAAGTTGCTGATTCATTGTCACATGTTCGCAGGAGATGAAGAGAGATTTCGTAAAAGAATTGAAGAACTTGAGTCCGAGAAGGAGCAACTCGCAAAGAACCTTTCTTCTCGGGATGATAAATATTCTAGATTGAAGAGGCAACTACAGACATCGTTGCGAATTTTAAGAATGATGCTACTCTCTTTCGCAATCGACTATTAAGATGGTCTGCATGACGATAACGGTATCCTCATTCTCGCATATCCTTGCCTTCTTGAAGAAATCCCTAAGAATGTACCTTTTCTAGATATCTCCGATAAGCGATGCTAGTGAAGAAGAGGAATCGATGGAGATGAAGAAGTAGAAGAATCGATGAAGATGATGAAGAAGAAGAATCAAACGAGAAATAGTTCTGTTTTTTCTTCTTTCTCTTTTTGTAATATCTGTACATTCATTCTTTTAATCTTCTATTTTGTAATCTTTTGCTGCGAATTTCTTGGATCTTCAAATACAAGCTCTACTTTGTTGTTCCTTTCTGCACATGTTAAAAGAGCAATTCTTTTTTGCAATATAATTAATCAATATATTATCAACCTTTCATTTTATGAGTGCGTAAATCTATCATATGAAGACAAATAGCATGTTCTTGTTCATTCCCATACTTGCCTCTGTTATTTGTATTCAAATGAAAGATTAAGCAAGTTACTTTTGAATAGCAACATGTATTCATGCCTTAATCTCGCAGATGTTTCTACAGAATTTTCGCAATTAGTCATTTCTTGGTTTTTTCCAAGATTTCATTTTTCATTTTTCTCTTGTGTGGTCTTATTTTGCCTTCCTAGTTAAAGGTCTTATTTTGCCACCTCTTGTTATTGCGACAAAATCGCAGGACGTCTTTACACTTTCATATAATGACCCATTGATTTTGTCTTATCATTTCTCTAGTATTGTTGCCTCTGCAGGATATTATTCATGCGACAATATGACAGGCCTAAATATTCTTGTGAACATAAAGCCCCATGACATTTCCGTCTTGCGACGAGATCGCAGGACGTCTTTACACTTGCATGCAATGACCCATTGATCTCGTCTTATCTTCTCTTTTGTATTATTGCCTCTTCAGGATTGTCGCACAAATATGACAAGCCTTGATACTCCCGTGAGTAAAAGCCTCATGACATTTGCGTCTTAAGACACTTATCATCTCCCTAATGGAGGGTGCCGCCCTTATCTTCCCCCGGTTTTCCCCTTCAAGGAGGCGTACTTCTGCCATACAAGGCTGGCTCCTCCCGTCCGGTCTTAACAACAACCAGTTGTTTTCGCAGCCTCTTATCCCTTTTGCCTATAGGGCTTATGGTTACGAGAATGCACCCTAAGTGGAGTTTTCTTCGGGCCGAGTGCAGCATAAGCCAAGACTTGCCAAGACACTTCAAATGCCCCAGGCACTCTTGGATCAACCGTGTACCTCGGCGCCTTGATCAAATGCTGACTCCTTAGAAGAGACCCTCAGTCGTCCAACCTAAGTCATAAGCTTAGGTTGAAAATCCGAGGTACCTCTCCTGGATGGGCTTTATTGACCCCAAATCTCCATGACTCAGGTTCCAGAGGCGGTGTAACCTTTTCCCTGAGCCATGCAATAGGTACCCCCTTCTATGACGCACTTTAGGTCTTATATTTGCCTCTTGCGAAATTTTGATTTCACGAACTAGGGTGTACGCCATAGTAGGTTCACCTCTGTCTGATTATTTTTTCGATTCTTCTGCATATAAGCTCTTTTGTAATTTCGCAATCTCATCTTTGTAATTCATAAAAGATATTTTCTTCTTCTGCATATCAGCTCTTTTACAATTTCGCAATCTCATCTTTGCAACTCTTTTGCCAATACAGAATTTTTTTTTTTTTTTTAAATAAACCATACGTCTTCCCTGCTTCTCAGTCATAAAATCAACAAATACATTCACTCTTTAAGTCTCTTTACGCTCCTCTCTCGCCTCGTGCATTTTTGAATTTTTTTGTCATTTTCTTGTCTGCATTGCGAAGCCTTCGCCACTTCTTATCCTCATCATATATTGGTTTCGTAGCGTTTCTTCTTCTCTCCGTTCTATTACATCTACCATCAATCTTTCACCTTTTTGTTTTTCTTTGATGTTGTGTTTCCAATTCTTCTTCTTCGCAGCTCTTTCTTCGCAAGATTCTATATCAATTTCATAACACTTCTTTCCTTCAATCCAATCTCCTTTTATGATGCCAATACCAGTGGGATGAGGGAACTTGATACATTGATGGAAAGTCGATGCCACACCTAAAATCTCATGTAACCAAGGTCGTCCAATCAATGCGTTGTATGGTGATTCCACATCAACTACACAGAATAAAATTTCAGAGGACAATCCTTTTAGTGGAATTCGCATATGAGCTTCTCCTTTAGGCTTGTTTGCAGTACCGTTAAAACCATAGATTTTGTAAGTTGAAGGTATTAGATCTTCATCTTTCCCTCCCATAGTTTTATAAGTATGATAAAAAGAATATTCACGGAACTTCCAAAGATCGATCAAAATTCGTTGATTGCCCATGAATTCTCGGCTTCATCATCTTCATCCTCGCTAGGTTTTGGGTTAATCTCCAATGTTACCACTAATGGGTTGTCGTGCATTTCTCCACCCTCGTACTTCTTCGCGGTAAAAGAGATAGTCCGCTTTTGCCATTCTTCCATGGCGATGTCTTCGCAATGTTCATTACTTATCTATTATCGGCATCTCTTGCGAAAACCCTACTGAGAGTGTTATCATGAAAATATTCAATTGTCTTGTACGAATGTACGACAGAGTTACAAATCAGATTCTTTGCCTTTGCTCCAACTTCTATTACAAATGTCTCTCCTCCTTTTGTTGTATTTACTGCGAATTTCTCGCGGTGGTGGTAATGGTTGAGACTGAGATTGGTTTTTTAGAAAATGATTTAGTTTCCCTTGGTCTATCATTCTGAGGATGATTCTTTTTATATTTCTGCAATCATTTGTTGAGTGTCCATGAAAATGGTTATAAAAACAAAATTCATGACTTCTGTCGCTCGGAGGTGGTTCACTTCCCATGTTCCATGGCGCGGGTATGTTTTCCATTAAAATTATAGCTTCCCATATTTTCTCCACACTAGCATTCAGTGGCGGCATCTTGATTTCTTCCCATATTATCATGTGATTTCGCTGTCCTCTATGATAGTTTTGCCTCTAACCTCCATAAGTTTCTTGTGGCTGATCAAGTCTTTGATTTTTTTTGTTTCCACCACGGCTATAGAAGTTTCTTTCTCTCTCGAATTCTTCTTGATCACGACTTCCCATAGCTACTAGTTTCTGCTGGCTATCTCCTATTATCCTTTCTTGTTGTCCTTGCGATGTGCTCGCCACTGTACTTATCAACTTAGGTAACAGGCCTATGTCACGCTTTTGAACTTGTGTTCTCAATCGGGTATGATTCCATCTCATTTTGCTTTTCCTCAAGAGCAATATACTCCTCCGAAGTTCTCTTAACTCGGTCATTGTGATCGTATTCTTGATTCTGAAAATTTGAATGTATAATGATTGGTTGCGAACATAGCGTTAATGAATGACAAAATGAGATATCTTTCGTCCACACGACCAGCCATATCACTACACATTGTCTTCCACATCACGGTTAAATGCTTCAAGCTTTCACCAACCCTTTGCATTAACCCAAATACATCTTCAATGTCAGGTCGCGAGGAATTGTTACTTATATACGCCCCTAAAAATATCGCCTGCAAATGGTTGAAAGATGTTATAGTATTCTTTGGTAAACCTTCAAACCATTTTAAGACCTCTCCTGTTAAACTTGATGCAAAATATTTGCACAATATATCATCATGGTTCTCCCATTGTAGCATACATCTCACATAAGCTTTGATGTGTTGTCTTTGCACAAGTTGTTCCATCAAAAATGCTTTAGTTAACGCAGTAAATTGCACTGGGGGTATTCCTCCTAATTGTACTTCTTTTGTGAATGGAGTTTTCGCAGCTTCTTCTATAGCTTCATCCAATTATCTCCTACCTCCTTCTTTTTTATTATTTAACATTCCTCTCATTTCCGCTAGCTCTCTCATGATTTGTTCATTTACATTAGAATTTGGATCCATTGGTCTTTTTAGCTCCGCCTCTTTTCTTATGCGTTCATATCTGTTTTGACTTTCTTGTTAATCATTTTCTTCTCGTCTTTCTCTGCGATCTTCTCTTTCATTTCTTTCATGAATTCGCACGCCATTATATCTCTCATTTTCTCTTCTTTGCCGCTTTTCAATTCTCCTTTGTACTCTATCATATTCTTCATTGATATTACCATTATTGCGATTTTGCTCACGCCTCCTTTCTCGATTATCATGATTGTTCTGGTGAATTGCCTCCTGTAGCTCTTGTTCCTCCACTTCTGCTCTCAGTCATTCCCTCTCGCGAGCTAGATGTGCTTGTTCAGTATAATGTCTTTCAATTTCGTCTTCAATTACTCGTTCATTTCTTTGTACTTCTCTCCCATGTAATATTCTCATTCCTTCTTCCTTGTAGGATCAGAATATCGCAACACCAATACCCTTGCAAAATCCATAAACGACACACTGCGAAGATATCGCAGGTAAGTAATATAAATGACGCAACGGATGACGACAGCCTGAACACGAGAAAGATGTGAAGACCTAGCGAGATATAGG